>VZTU01021791.1:0-25814 GCA_013400835.1 Zapornia atra | reverse complement strand
CCCGATGATCTCTTGAGGTCCCTTCCAACCCCTACGATTCTACGATTCTGTGATCTAGTCCAACCCCTCTTCAGTAAATAGGGGCACCTTTAACTAGATCAGGTTGCTCAGCTAAGAAATTATCTTATCCTAATTAAAATAAAAAGTTGATTCTACTACATTATCAGCTCAAGACTGCCTTAAGTAAAGCTGCAAACCAGGTAGCAGAAGAGGTATTTGTTCTCTAAGAAAAGATAACTTTTTAAAATCAGTAAAAAAAAATCAACAAACTTTTCAAAAAGGCAAAGAAAATCTTCATGTGCTTCTTTCTATTAAACCAGCAAATCTCACTGTTCCACTGCTCAAATGAGCTTTATTTCTGGCCAGAAGATGTATTACATACATCAATAAACAACGGAAGCAATATGTTGCCATGTTCCCTCAAAATGTCACTTAATCCGCAATCCAACAGAAGGACCAAATGCAACATTTTATAAAAAGGCTTGGTGTTGTTACCTAAAGCAGCCTTTATTTTTCTAATACCCGGGGAGCTAATTTGATTGCAAAGGAAGGTGGTTTGAAACCCAAAAGTTGATATTAATGCACTAAAGATTCCTTAGAAACATCTTGGGATGAAAATTTGATAACACAGCCCCAAATAGTTGACAATTGGTATTTTAAAGAGATTAAAAATAAAATAAAATACGAATCACAGAAGTAAAGAATTACTTGAAATACTTTAAAAACGCAATACTGCCAGGGTCTCCTGGCTTGAACTTCCGCAGAAGCAATGCCAGAAATCCCCAGTGCCTTGACAACCTTGCCCATACGCAGATGAACAGGAGAATGCTGCACGACAGAGTCTTTTCAGAAGGTAAGTGGAACATGACTTAAGGGAGAAGGCCTATTTTTTTTTCCCTTGAGATGCTTAAGTATTTCTGGACATTTAAAAACTAATTTAGTGTATCAGAGATTTGATTTGACTTGAACCATTTGATAAAGCAGTACACTGAGCCTTCACTTTACAGACATATTTATCCAGCAAAAATTAAAACAGATTTCTCTCTTGGAAAAGTAAGCACAGTTGCTTAGCTAGAAGCTTCAATACATCATCAATTAACTACAATTATTTCTTATTCTATTTTGGAATATTAGTATCCTATGCAAAGTTATTTTTTTAAATGAAAATTAATATTAATCAAAAATATCAACTACTTCAGAGAGCAAAGATTACAAGTGCCACCTCAGTAAAAAGTGTTTGTCACATAATGTTTTCGTGTTTAAATAGGAATAAGTATATGAATTAGCTTAATTGCTTCTGGTCAGTAAATTGATATTCAGCTAGTGCAATAAGGCACATATAATAAGTGATAGTAAGTTTTTATGAGCATGAAGATAAGAATACTATGTTTTCTTTAATGTTTTTCTAATGTTATCAGATGCTGTAATGGTTCTAATGTTAACAGCTTTATTTAACATCCATTTTCATAAAATCAAAAAATAATACCAGGCATTGGGAATCTGTACAATGATATCAGAATTTAAAATCACAATCCAGAGATGTACAATGCAACAATTAAGAAATTAGTGAATTTCTACCAGTGAAACAATAGTTCATTTCCTAACAGAAAGCAACCAAATATTTTGATATACTGCTTGTGAATATTTATCTAGTCACAAAAATAACACAGGACTCCCTCTATTTGGTTACACTTCATGTGAAAGGAGGACCTTGTCACCAAATAAACAGGAGTACATAATTTCCAATCACAGAAGAAAATATCTTCAGCCCCATTTAGTTTTTCTTGCTTAAAAAGAAAGGGCTAAATAACAAACCTAAGGAAAGACTCAACTTACGTCTTTCATAGTAAGCTATCTTCTGCAAAATCTTCACTTATTAGTTATACAGTTTATAGTAAAACCAACTAAAATACTTAAACATATTTTGCAAACAATAACTGTTGCCTTAATTTTACAAGTTTGGGGTTTTTTTAAGTAAAGCCTTTATTTTAATTTTCTTTATGTCATAAGTTTGATTTCTAGGCCTTTTTTCCCTGTTATTGGCATTATCATGCAACTGGAGTCTCTCTGAAACACCTTTAATAAAATTGCTTTTGAATTCTTCCTTAAGAGTTCTTTTAAGGATGCACCTAGAATTTTATCTTAAACGTAAATATGGCTGCTACCAAGAACCAGAATGTCAAAAGTATCTAAAATGTTAAAATATTGACCACAGTTAGTTTGAATTTCAGATAATAGGTACTCTACCAAGTGATTCCCAATTAGTGTCTATTTAGATCAATTGCCCTCCAGTTAGCCCTTTGAAAAGGCCCAGCTTTCAGTGCAAGAAATTTAACCTGCTTAAAGCAATTATCACACTGTCCAGAGTCAAATCCTCTCACAAGGTTATCGTGCTTCACTTGAAAAGTCATAGGCCAGTGGATATATTCTAAGGTGCTTCAAATTTAGAAGTTTTCTATTTTGGTAAGCTTAACAATTAAATCTTAGAGATTTTATTGTTTAAAAACAAGACAATAAATATATATTAGCATTTGTAGGTTTTCAATCTAAGGGTCCATAAAATGAATGACGAAAGATGTTTCAAGGAACACTATTAGACAGGGATCTTGATGGAGTTCTTGGCAGGTGTTCCTTTGCAGGAATGTTTTGAAAGTATTGAAGAGACACTTAACAATCAACTTGATTATAAGGAAAGACAACATGGATCAAAACAGAGAATGGTGCTGGAAATCATCAACTAAATAAACTGATTTAAAACAGCCATGGAATGGAAAATTGGAATGAAAATTTGGAAGCATACTGTAAATGTTAACGAGTTTTGGTGCCAGTCTGATGTGTGGTTGTGAAGTCACAGTGCTGGCTGATCACACATAGCACATGCTTGTGACTTTCCTTACTAGCTCGGCAGCGTTTCTTGTAATATGAGTCAAGTGGTTATATGCAGATATAATATATGGATACAGATAAATCAACACTTAAAGAAGTACTTTTTATTTCTAATATAGGTAAGTCATGTCTTCTGAATAATTGCAGAATAGTTTAATTGAAGAGAAAAAAGGAAAAATAGCAATGGGCCTGGTATCAGTGAAATGGAAACATACTTTTGCTGCATTATACAGTTATTCAGACATTAAAAGATCGTATTCAAGTCTGCTACTGCTTTGTGCTTTTAAATGGAGATATTAAATAGATGCAGCACATGATTTTTCATATTAAATACAATTCTTTTCAAACAAAACCTGGAAGTATGATGTCAAATGGTATGTCTAGATATTAAATAGCAATACAGTTTTCTATAGAAGCCCAATCAACTGTTAACTGAGCACATGATACAGAAGATCATCAGACATGAATAAAATCATCACAGAAGTAACATTATAAAAATCAGGAAACTTGCATTTTTTGGACAGTTATTCCCCATCTGCTTCTCTGGGTAATAGAAAGATGTGATATCATCACATAAACTGTAATTAAGAATCACCCCAAGTTCAGTCAAGATTTAAGCAATTACCAAACATTAATCACCTTTGGGAAAATGAAAATATAGGATAGTTCTATGTTAGGAATAATGGAAAAGGAAAAGATAGTTAAATGCTGGTAAAAAATTCCATTAACATCCTACAGAAAAAGCTTCAATGAGCATTCATTACAAGCAAAATGTACCCCCATATCTCTGCAAAGAAGCTAGTAATCTGACTTCCCATTCACGGCTCTGCAGGAATACAGTTTATTCTTTAATTGGTTCAGACTTTAATTCAGACTTCAAAGTAACAAAAGCATTTCCTCTGCAACGTATTTGCAACAGTTTGGGCTCACTGAATTCATAAAATCTAAAGAAAATGGCCTCTCTGTTGTCTGGATCCAATTTGACTTCTAATCTAATATATACACTTTAAGAGGCTCCGTTAGATCCCCCTTTACAGCATAACTGGGCAGAAGATGCTTCTTCCTTGGGAACTTCCACACCTGGTGTTAATCCCTTGTAATAAATACTACAGCAGCACTGGAGATCTCTGTTTCTGTATCCACATTATTTAGACCATTTCTTACAGGTTGTGAGAACCAGAAACATATTAATTGTACAGTTTACAGCCATAGGGTTGTACTTACTTTTATTTGGCTTTTCAGAGATTCACAAAGGAGTAAACCTACTTGTGCAACAGCTTCTTCCACATCAGCAATAACACAAACTTCTTGTGATAGGTTGTCTGTGATCAAGAAAAACCCCTTAGTGTTTCATGTAAAGATAAATCAAAGTTACCGAGCTGCTAAACATTACCTTCAATTCATACACTGCTGTGTCATGACAGAACCTTTTCAACAGCTGTACTTTCATTTTAAGACAATTTGTTTCTAGGCACAGTTAATATAAACACATAATTTATATAACATACCTCTCAAATATAAAATTCTTATTATATTTTAGATGATTTTGTTCAACATAGAAACAACACATAAGGTCTTCTCTGAAAAGTCTGTTTAAATAAGGGACTTGTATGAAAGGTATTTCTTTGGGACCACATTAGTAGATAAGAATCAAGAAAATAATGTTTTGAAAACTTCATACCACTCATCACTTCATCAGATCACTAAATGCATTGTCAGCAATACTGAGAAAAGCAAAAAAACCCAGGAGATGGCACAAATTCTCATTCCAACAATACATACTACATAATAGCCAGGCAAAAAAAACCACTATCCAAGTTAGTGTTGATGGAGACAGCAGATACAACTGTTCACCTCAGTATCAAAAAAGTTGCACACAGCGACAAAGATGTTGGCACAGGGAGCTTCTTAGGTCTTTCAGTGAGGGAAAAACAACTCTTTCAAAGTTATTGCCTGATGTGCTCCATAAAGCATGTAGTTCAGAAAATTAATATTTTCTCTTGTTATTGACTACAGTTTCAAGATTCAGTGAGTATTTTCCTTTCTTTAGGCAAACAAATAAAAATTACAAGTCTGTAATTCTCACTTCTAACTCAGGATTTTATCCTTCAGATGTGGACTTAATATGCAGACCAAAATGTAAGATTTCTAATGTCTTTGGGGTAGCCATTCCATAAGCAGCTAGAAGCTTCATAAATGTGAAGTCTAATTATGTTTAAAGCAGACTTCAATGAAACTTCAAGGATAGAAATATGCCTAACACCACCACAGAATAGATTAGTAGTGAAAGACAAAGAAATTATAAAAATATGGTCTAATTGCTCTTCAAACAAGTAGGACTATAAAGATACACATTTATTGCATGTGGAAAGTTTTTTTATAATTAAATCCCACACAATAAGTTCAGTCAGATGCATTACTTAAGTAAACATCTCACTTTCTATTGTAAACTCAAAGACTTCCTTACAATATACAGACACTAAAATTAATTTTAAAGCCACTGCAGATTTAACATTACTGGAAAGTGATTTGTGATTTTTAAGCAATTTTTGTGAGCAGGAAAAGTGAATTAACCACTGAGGAGCCCAAAAGATAATTACAATTACTGTATGAATCATGGGCCTTTTTTATGTCCAGTATTTATAACGTTACAATGAAAACAGTGGTAGCAACTGGCTTTGTATTAAAAGTTAGCAAGAAGTGGGGGGAGGGGAAGAAAGACAGAACAATAAACATCTGCATGTAAACCATCACAACCAGATGAAAGGGGGAATTAAAAAAATGCACCACCACTTCTCACAAGACTGGAAATCACAGGATACCACAACTGTGGGAGAAATTATCTTCCCATAGATTCACAAAAAATATACTGAACATGCATCAAAGTTGGCTTCTACTTAATACATGATAACTTTATAGTCTAAAAAATGGGTCAACTGGAAAACATACTGAATTAATTTCTTATCAGCAGAAAGAAACTCTTGTGTAGATTGAAATCAGAGAGCAAGAGCCACTTGAATTTCTTACTGTACACAGAATGCAGATACAAGATAGATGTACATAACAAACCAGAGTGGCATATCGGATTTCAAAAACTCAGATTCTATGGAGCTAAGTAATTTAATGAAGTAGGTCAGATTGGAGCTATGACAAAAATCCACATGTGGAAGAAGGCTGCAGAATCCAAAAAGGCACCATAACTTACGCTCAGGCAGTACTTTATAAAAAGAAGACAGTTATCAACAGCAAGTGTCAAAAGTAACCTCACAAGAGGCTTCTCAGAGACCGCAGCTATAAAAACCCATCTCACTCCTCTCCCCAGCCCCCTTAAACCTCTAACTTCCTGTACTGTAAATGAGAATGGAGGGAAGACTACAAAAAGAAGTGATTAAGATTTGCTAGCTGAATTTAATAAAGAAGAAAGCAAAACTGAATGAAGTGTGAAAAAAAAGATATCTTTATTCTGGAGGAGGAATGTAATATTATAGGGGGACAGCTTGTTAATAAGGTATGAAAAAAATAAAGTAGTTATAAAACACACATTGCAAAGATGCTGTGTGCCTTTAAGTGCTCAAGAAAAATGAGTAAAGGATGTCTGGGAAATGATCAGTTATAAAATAATCAAAGCAACAGTGTTGTTCTAGTTGAGGTTTAAAAATGAATGTGAATTTAAATCCCAACTGTTTCAAGTAGTCAAAAAGATCTACATTCAGATGCTCTGCACTTTTGCTGTATTGTGGGAGGAAAGGCTGAGTGCAGCCTGTGTCCTGCCTCTGAGAGGCTGATGGAGCTCTCTCCCACTCAGTGCCATCACACTGACCCCAAGGAGCACAGCTGGAGCTCCTAAAGCCCTCAGATGTCCCGAGGTCTGCTGACTGCTGGTAACACTAGCTGCATGTAGCATTTCGCTCCTGGTTTTCGGAAGTCTGGGTGAATGAAACAGTCCTTCTGGAAAGCAACATCATGGCCACGTCATGAGGAACATTAATACGTAGGTAATATATTTTGTTATTCATCGGACCACTGGATAATTCAGGCTGGAAGGGACCTCAGGAGGTCTCCAGTCCAAACTCCTGCTCCAAGCAGGATCCCACATGAGGTCAGGCCTGGTCACTCAGCCCCATATACCCTGGCTCTTGGAAACCTTTGAGGATGGAGACTGCACCACCTCTCTAGGCATACCTGTTCACTACTTGATTGTCTTCATGATGAAAGAGTTTTCCTTTGACTGAACTGAAACTTCCCTTGGTTTAGTTTTTGTTTGCTATTTCTTACCCTCCCACCACATACCACCGTTCTGTCTTCCCTACGTTTACAACATACCTTCCTTTTCATCTGCCCAACATTTTATTACTTTTTCTTGCGCTACAACATTACCTATTAAAACCTCTTTTCCATTGGCTTCCTGTTCCTCTACTAACTTTAAACTCATTGTTTCCCTGGGAACCTCCTCTTCCCGATACTGCTCTCCCATTTACTCTCAGCTTCTTTCCAGCTATACACAATTAGAGAAACCCTCCCCATACTGCTTCACATTTAACACTCAGAGTATATTTTTTTGCATATTAAAAATAGTTAAAACTTTATACTGCCTAATTTACTTAGGTTAAAGATTAAAATTCTCTGTCAGGAAAAGGGTAGGATTTTTTTTTCATTAAAGACAAATCCAATACAGGATTTCAGAATTTGTTCCATTAAATCTCCTTCTCTCTCCAGCAGAAAACTTAATTTTCAATTTTTCTGTACCCTTGATATCCTGAAAGCATTAGATCACATTATTATTCTACTGTTATAGTCTTTATCATAGAATCTCACCAAAAATTATAAATTAAAATGTGTGTATGTTTATGGCACTGCCTTAGTTAGATAATTTATTAAGCGCACTCTAACAAATGACTTACAAATTTACCCTGAAAAGCATGCCATAAACAAGCAGCAATTAAAATAACATTTTTTAATACAGATCATAAATATTGCATCCGAGGGAATTAACACCGTAGGAATAAAAATGCATCCGAATGACAAATAGGTTTTACCCTACAGACATAATTATCCTTGAATCATAGAATCTCCTGAGCTGGAAGGGACCCATAAGGATCATCAAGTCCAACTCCTGGTTCCACACAGGGCCAGCCAAGTCAGAGCACGGGACAGAGCGCATCATCCAGATGCTTCTTGAACTCAGGCAAGCTTAGTGCTGTGATCACTTCCTGGGGAGCCTGTTCCAGTGCCTGACCACCCTCTCAGAAAAGAACCTCTTCCTAATATCCAACCTAAACCTCTCCTGTTCCAGCTTCATACCGTTCCCTCAGGCTCTGTCACTGGTTACTAAAGAGAAATCAGTGCCTGCCCCTTTGCTCCCCCTCGTCAGGAAGCCATAGATGATGATGATGTTTCCCCTCAGCCTCCTCTTCTCCAGGCTGAACAAACTAAAGGACTTCAGCCTCTCCTCATTAAGATTTCCCCTCCAGACCCTTCACCATCCTTTTGGCCCTCCTCTGGACACTCTCTAATAGCTTCATGTCCCTCTGGTACTATGGTGCCCAAAACCTGCACACAGTACTTGAGGTGAGGCTGCACCAGCACAGTGCAGAGCAGGACAGTCGTCGTCCCCTGGACTGGCTGGCAATGCCCTGCTTGATGCACCCCAGCACACAGTTGGCCCTCCTGGCTACCTGGGCACACTGCTGGCTCACGTTTAACTTGATGTGGACAAAAACCCCCAAATCCCTCTCAGCATGCCTGGCCTCCAGAGTCTGATCCTCCAGTCTGTGTGTACAGCCAGGGTTGCCCCTTCCCAGCTGCAGAATCTGGCGCTTGCCCATGTTAAACTTCATGCTGTTGGTGACTGCCCAGCTCTCTGATCTGTCCAGGTCAACTGCAGATGTTTATACATAGACTTGTTTTTATAAATGTATGTTCACACCATTACATTCTTGGTCTGTCATTACAATTCCTATTTTGGACGCACATCAGATTACTTTTGAAGTTTACAGTTAATTCAAAACAATAAATTTATCAGAATTCCATGTTTACTTTCTGCACAGCAGTGGCTTGACTGTTCTGTTCCAGAATGGTTCTCCCTGGCATTTTTAGTATCTCATAGAAGATATGTTTCTACCACCGTAAACACATGACAAAAGTACTGCTAAGCATTTAGTTCATTTATGCTCCACAGAATGTGCAGAAATAGCTATTTCTATAACTTAGGTAACCAAAAATATCCACCGATTTTTTGTTCAGTCATTCCATGTTTCTCTGTAACAACAAAAAACAAAAGCCAAATTTGACCCTGCCCCTAAGAATATTAGCATAAAAGAGAGGAAGATTTTGTGGTAGAAGAGAAAGAAAAGGTTTGTTTTCATCTGACCGTAACTATTCTGAGGAGTATTCTACCTCCCCACCTGCCAATCTGTATTTCTCTGCCTCATAGCAGAGAGCAGCCCATAATTAATGAGTGTGCCCATGAACATGCAGCCAACCCCAAGGAACACATCCAGCCTTTCATAAACAAGGCTTGAGTCAATTTTCTTTTCTTTTTTTTTTTTTAATTAAAATTCACATGGATTCTTCATATAACAAACATACTATGTAACTCCCAAAAGTCATAAACAGTTTGAAGGCATTGTGATATTTTTCTTGGCACTTGCAGAACATAACTGTATCTACATCACCAGATACTTATTTAGCCAAATGTGAGGGGAAAATACCCAATCTGCAAGCGCACACCCTTGTGAAGAAGTTATTGCAGAAGAAGGGCCCTCAAGAAAAGAAAAAGGAGGGGAGAGAGAGAGAGTCAAATGCTAAATTATAAACTTCTACTGAGAAGCACCACTTAAAGTTTACATGTTGGAACTGGAGTTCAAAGATACCTACCCTGAGGGCAGTAGTCCTAATGGAAATTTTTTAGGATGTTTTGTATTAGCCTGATCTTAAGTACATATCTAGGTGAGTCACCCTTATTGTAAGTCGTTGTTTTCTTACTTCAAGACTCTTAAAAATAGGCGTGTGCCACCTTGCCTGCATACTCTATAAGTTCATACCTGCTGAACTAAAGAAAAGCATTAAATTGACTGTTTATTAAAAAAAAAGTGTTAGGACTCAGACCTTCATTAGACAGTTGTAAGAGACAAGGGAATAAGCAAATTATTAAGACACATTTTAAGAAAACAGCCTCCAAAGACAACTAACTCAGTCTATTTACATTAGTGAAGGGTTTCTTTGTATTGCCTTGAATGTGAATGTGATATATACATATATAAAGTGCAAAAACTTATGTATGCATTATGTCTGTATGAATGATTTTCTTTCTTCCACCTGAGTCAAGTTTAGCAAGATGAAATTTGTCAGTTATTATGTCTCATTAGGCCAGCAGTTAAAAGTCTAGCTGGGCTTCTAAGAAACATTTGGGGCTTGTTACTTAGGAAGAATTACATATGTAGTATAGATGACTAAAGAAACAGTCTCATAATCATCTGATTAACTATTTTTTCAGAAAGAATTCAATTTCCACATATTACCATAATTATTTTTCTTGTTTAACTTGATTAATTTCAGAATTATAATTTTACACATGGACAAGAGACAAAAAATACAAGGGTACCTCAAAACTAAACAGAATAGCAAAATAATATCTTGAACTGAACAACAAGGGACCTGTTCCTTAGCCCAACTGTTTAGAAGCACAAGTGTAACCTTACTATTCTAGCATAAAAATTTACATAAAGATCTGTTGAAGAACATAATTCAAAGCAACCAAGCAAAAAAAAACCCCCACTATTTGAAAACAGAAATCGAACAGTTGGGTGAATAATTCCCATAAAAACAAATATTTTCTAAATAATGCTAACAGGTTAACAGAAAAGATAACTGTCATTTTCTGAAGTTGAAGGAAAACAAGTTTAGGTCACTAATAAATATAACTGAAAATGACATGAAATTTGGAACCGTGTTCACAAAATGAAATATTTATAGTCAAATGTTCTTCAGCACTGCTGAATTCACTGATAAAATGTGCACACAGAAAAAGAAATTAGATCACTTAATTAAAAAAAAAAAATCTGCTGTTAAGACTTAACAATGTGAGGCCAGTGCCCTTAGTACCCTATACCCTCCCAGCCCAATCATTTAGCTTCTGGGACATCTCCAGAGGACCTTGACAGCATGCAAGGTGGAGTGCTGATTGCTGGCACCTTGCAACCTTATGCTTGCAAGTCTTACATCATGCAGGGCTACCCCTCCAGGCACCCTACGTGGCCTGTATAGGCTGTACTGTCCAGTGCAAAAGACTGCATTTCAGTCTCCTGTGCCCTCTTCAAAACCTGAAAGAAGGAAAAGAGAAGGAAAGACAAAGAGGAGGTCGATATCCCTAACACCCCTGCCTGAGGATGCCTCTAAGGGGAAACAGTATGTGAAAGCATATGGGTCTCATGGTATTTCTGCTAGCCAAGTCTGTATCTCCAGACCAATCAGAATCAACATAAGGTCCTTCCTCTCTCCAGAGACTGTTACCAAAACCATACAGAAAGAACACTGTTTGAAAGTTGCCACTTTCTTGCAAGGGTTGCTTCTCCATCAGTCTCCATGACGTGCTTCCGTGACACTAGCAGGTCCCTAAGAGAAGCTCATAAACAACAGCAAGTAGCTAGCACACAGAAGAGAGCTACCTAGGTTGTGGGAGAAAACCCAAAAGGGTAATGACAAGTAGGAGCACTTCACATAGCACTGCATTGCCTAGTGGGTTCTGAACTCTCAAGAAAAGCAGACACCGTGATGCAATTATTCATCTAGTAGGAAAGACCTAACTGACCATCCCTTGGTTTGTAGGATGGTTGCCACTCTGCAAGGTGATCTATCCTTGAAGGTTTCCCACAGGCACAACACAACACACCAGGACATAGCTATTAAGACTACCTCTGTAAAACTGAGACTGCATGATGCAACATGGGGGTACAACAGGATGATGGTCCATAGGTCCAAAAAATTCTATTTTCCCTTTAAATATGCTTTCATTTAATTTTGGAATGAAATGTGAATAAAACATGTACCTAATAATAATTTGCATGGCTCAACTACCCACCATAAAAATAAGTCACATTATATCAACTTGAAGATCTATTTGAAGCCTTTTGAAGGGCACAGAGCAGGTAAGGCAAAACTCTCAAACTGCAGACCTGGAGTGCTAACAGTGTCTACTCAAAACCCCATTACAGATAATTATGTAAGATAAATCTGTTATGGGGTGTGCTGATTAGCTATGAAAGACTCATTACACTGCTTACATAAAGAGTAAAGAACATGTCAGGCTTTCCCTTCCTGAAACCATGCAATGCAACAAAAAAGCAAATCTAAACTTCAAGGAACTTAAAATACAGTTTTTCATACAGACCAGGCATGAAAAGACTAGTGTGGTTCCTGAAGCAGTTATATTGCATGCTGCCATAGGAACAGAACATTCAGCAAGTAAATATCAAGTAAAGGATCAGCCTGATTTACTGATTTACCACCATGCAAATCTTCATTTACATCCACAAACTTTTTATCATAACAGATGGAAAACATTGTATTTGCTTTAGTGAAAACAAAAGATGTGATAACATGATGAAATACAGATGTAAAATACCTATCTATGAACAGCATGAAGAGAATGATTTACAGCATTTTTGCTCTAGTTATAAAAAAGAAATATTTAAACTTAGTGAACGTTCCTTTCATTTGAATAAGCTGCATCCTCATTTTCTACTCAAGTAGTTTTAGAAAAAGCTACTTGGAATGGGTCTTATTTTTAAAATAAATTATAACTAATCTTCTTAAATGACTTAAGAGATTAATGAAGCCCTTTTACACACAGGAGGATGGGAATTGCTTTGCATGAAGGTTGCAGTATTGTTTCAGGTTTATGATTTTTTGTAGGAAATAGTGTGTATGTGTTCCATAAAATTACCCTAAAATACCATAAAATATTTTAAGTAAAACATTTTGAAATATTACAAATCCACTTTCTTTTAAATCATCTACAAAGAAGAAAGGCTAGCACCAATTAAAAGAACACAAGAAGCCACCTTTGTAGGGATGAGGGGCAGCAGGAGGAGGGCACAGAAACAATTTTTTCACATTATGTTCATTTCTAGTTTCCCCTTAAGCAGCATGCTGACTCAGTTCCCACCTTGACAAGAGCTGCCCTGTAATGATGGGGGTACGTGGGAAAGGAGACATAAGCAAACTGGACAGCCAAAGATGAGAGCAGGGTGCCATGTCCTCTAGCTACATCAAGCAATATATTTTACATAGGGTGTCCATCTGGCTGTCTCCTTGCAGAGGATCCAGTCTAGCAAAGGATCAAATAAGCAGCAAGAAAATGAGCAAGAACTTTTCAAAAAAATATAAATCAGCACTGGGTTTGATTTTTCTTGTGCTTTAGAGTTTATAAATCCCTCAGTACATCCTGAAGGTCCAGTGAACTTTAAATAATTAAGCAATACTGAATGATACAGTTCAATAAATTGGCCTTTTTATTACAAAAGTTAATATAGTTAAAGTATAGTTAAGTTCAAGGAGAATAGAAATGGAAATGGATCTACCAGATTCAGTAATGACTGATAAATTGCCATTAAATAGTGACAACATGCATGGTAAATACAAAACACACAGGGAAAAAGGAAAATAAGATCAAAATTGACACAGAAATATGAGTTTGCTGAGATTTTTTCCAAGTTGAATACTGAATCAGCACACTACATTCACTGTCCTGATTCATGGCATTTACATCACTTTATGTTGGCATTACTGGCTTCAGCAAGCTTGACTGACAGAAGTAGAACAATCCTTGATACAGCAAATATTTACAAATGCTGAAACATCAAAGAGGCTGAATCAGCTTTCTACATTCTATAGAATGCATTTATGGTCTGTACTGTTGAATGCATACACTCTATTGGAATTAGAAATTCAGTGGGAATGGTGCAACTGGAACTATATTTAGACTGTAAAAAAGAACTTTAATTGCTGTTGCCATTCTCAAAGATTGGAAGTTTCTTTTTTTTTTTTTTCATTGAGTCATTCAAGGCAAAGGATTAGTTCCAATGCCTGTTCATCAAGGAGATAAAATCATTCCTTAATTTTACATCATACTGTACCAGGAAATCCCTCTTTTGAATACTGATTCATTTTATTAACTATTTTGTTTTTGTCTTGTGAGTCATTTTGACCATGACAACCACAATAACAATATTTGAGCTTTTAAAATTTATATTCAAAATGAATTATGTTATCCAAGGAAAGATCAATTAAAAAAAATGAAAACCCCTACATACTTTTCCAAGAGCACAAGAATTTAAGAAAATTTTTTAAAACTCTCTGATAATCACTTGGCCAACTCAAGGACTTATCTAGATTTTATAGAGAAAAAAATCCAAATGGCAGAATGAATTCTATTTGCATAAAGTTTGTAAATATCCAATAGCTATCAAAAACTAAGTGGAAAAAATGGCAAAACTGTATCTTTTGAAAATGTTTCTCCAGTTTAGATCATACTCCCATTTTCAAAGCTTCCCATAGCTCATAAGCTAAAAATACCAACTTAAAAATACTATTCTGAAAATATTAACCTAAGTAATTTCTCAGATGAAATATTCTTTTTAAGTAACTCATCAAAAGCTGATTAAAAATGGCATTTACAAGCCAAGAGATGTACATCTCTTGTTGTCTGAGCTGACCAAGTGACTCCTAAGAAATCGAGGACAGATACTCTCTCTTACAGTCTCTCAGATTTGTAATTAAAAAAAAAACCAAGAAACCTAAAAATTTCTGGGTTTCCCAAATATAGAAGTGGAATATATATCTAAATTTTAAAAGTAATAATTATAATAACAAAATAATAATTACTAAGATCCTGTTGAGCCTTCTCCAGGCACAACAAGCTCTTGCAGGATCTCCTCATGGCTTATCCATCATCACTGCCCTCTGCTCAACTCTCTCCAATATAACCACGTCTGTCTTGCACAGAAGATGCCAGAACTAGACCCAATACTCAGATGTGACCTCACCAGTGCCAAGCAGAGAGGAGGCAATGCAGGGGGAGCCCAGGGGCTGTTGGCTGTGTTTGCCATTAGGGACCATTGCCAGCTCCCCTTCAACTTGCAGTCCCACCAGGACCTTTCCTGCAAAGCTGCTTTCCAGCTGTAATGGTGCCTGTGGTTACTGCTTCTCAAATTTGCATTTCCCCTTGCTGAATTTCATGAGACTCCTGTTCACCCATTTCTTCAACCTGTCAAGTTCCTTCTGAATGGCAGCACAACCACCTAATCTATCAACCACCCCTCCCAATTTCACATTAACTGCAGACTAGCTGAGGGTGTGGCTCTGCCCCATCATTCAGATCTTCATTAGATTTTAACCAGCACTGAGCCCTAGAGTAGACATCTAGTGACTGGACTTTACTGTTTGAGCCTGGCAGCTCAGCCACTTTTCTGTCCACCTTTCTAGTCTGTGCTTCCTGAGTTTGCAAAGGCAGTGTCAAAAGCCTTACTGAAATCAAGAAAAATTACAGCTATTGTTCTCATCCACCAAGCTAGTCATATGATTGTACAAGGCTATCAGATTGGTCAGGCATAAGTACCTCTCTGTAAATTCATGCTGACTACTCCCAGATATCACCTTGTCTTTAATAACTTTGGAAATCCTCAGTTTAAAAGCCAGAGAAGTGTGGTGGTCTAAGAATCCTACTCAAAACAAAATTTTCAGGCCTCCAGCTGGGCTGATGAGAACTCAGTTGCTGGTTTTGACAGGATTTTCAAGGTTTTCCAGCCCTGTCTCCTTGATATATGCATGAAATAAACATAATATGCAATATTTGCCCATTATAATAACCAGAAACTTCAAACCTGTTGCATTTTGGGAGGTCTAGAGAAGCAGCATGCAGAATAGCACAGCATCATCTCAGCTCCGTTTAAGCTTTCTAGCTTGTGTGCAGTGACAGAGCTGAGCTCAGCAACGATGTAAATTACCAAAACCAGAAGCTAAACCAACACTGGATCACGTAACAACTTGAGACGACACCCCCAAAGTGAACAACTAGGGAGTCACTCACCCTGCCTAACCAGAGATGGGTTTTGGTCTGTTTTTCTTAAGTAGTAACCACACTCTTTTCTCTGGAAAGATAGTTTTAATCCAATTCTCTTGGATTCAATCTATTGGTTTCTGAGCTTTTACCCCTCAGTTCTCAACAAGGAGTCAAGCAAGAGTCCCTTGAATCAGTGCCTACCAGTTTACAGTAACCATCAGTGTGCACTTTATACAATACTTAGGAGTTCTTCCTTTCTACATGGCTTTTACATTGAGCCAACCTAGATAAAGACTAAATCTAGTCTTTATGTTAAACTGCTAGGAAACCACTCTTAGAACAAAAGATTAAAAACCCCAGTTTATTTATAAATTAATGAAATGTCTCAATATCATATAATTGCTGTATCAATTTAGGTAACAAGTTGCTGTATGTAAGACAGTGAGGAGCTCTAAGGAGTTAATATTTAATTTTCAGTCTACTATTTAGATTAGAAAGATAGAACATACTCAGAATTGAAACTGGAGATGAAAGAAAAGGATTGTTTATTCCTTATAAAACCATTCAAAATTAATCTCTGTTTGACTCTGTAATATGCACAGCTTTTTATAAGGTACTCTATTCTAAGTGAAGTAAATAAAGGTAAATAATGCATAATATAAGTACTTCAGTGAACAAGCTAAAACAACTTACCTAAGCACATTTTACTCATCATAAAACTTTTCTTAAAGACATTTAAAACTATAGCACACAAGATGCTAAAATAGACCCAGGAATACGCAAACTGACAGCCACAAGGACGAACACATACCCTTAATAATTGACTCAGCTGCATACAGATCCCGTTTGTAGGTCACCTAAAGGACAGACAAGCCTCATTAGATTTAACACAGCAGGAAGGAATGTAAAACCAATAAAACAATGCCCTGGAGGTAATTTTTTACATTTGCAATACCATAAACAAACGATATTGTCAATTTCTTCGTTCTAGTAAAGCATCACTGGCAAGCCATAAGAACAGAAGTTGCAGAAATTGCTGGAGACTCAAGAGAAACCTTTCTTAAAATGCTTAGATCTGCTCAGAACTCATTTGAAACCTCAAATTACTTTCAACCCTTTGAAGAATCATAAAAAAACCATGGTATTTCATCTATTTTCAAGTATCCACTTCCATAATTCCTTATAAAAACTGTATTTCTACTCTATAATTTTAATGTGAAATAGGTTTAGTTTTATAGGTGCTGTGATCATAAAAATGACAACCATGGTGAGGCCTCATTATTTCTTTTACTAACGTAGGTGCATTTTTTCAGTAGTACAAGACTTACTGTTGATGAGAGTCCAATTAATCAGTGGAAGTCAGTGCGACTATAGTGTATGAGCTTTCAGAGGATTAAAATCCATCAAGATATTCTTGCAGACATAATTCAGATCAAGTTAGATGGACAAGAAGATGCTGAATGTTTACTTGGTACTTGCAAAAACATCTTTCATACCTGCCTTTGCACCTTCATGGTGGCTGACAATCCCAGGATTAGTCTTTGCAAATAAAAAAACAGTAAAACCAGCACCTACCCAAAGCACTACCAGTCTAGTTATGCAATGACATGCAGTGACACGAACCGATATAGTAACTCCTAAATATTTGTTTCTACTGTAACTTCCTTCTATGTTAAATAAAATATTACTGGATTTTCTGCATTTGTTTTTCTCCTTCTTTTTGAAATGCACTGAATAGGATTCCAAAAGCTTTAGTGCTGCAAAGTAATCTTACTACAGAAACACACCATTGTAGGTGGTGTAGCATTGTAGTCTCTAAGTAACCGATAATTTGATGTTAAACAGAAGAATTCTTGTAAGCACCTTCCTTTCCATCTCAAAACTCCAGCTGTGTATTGTAGTCAGAAACGGATGATTAATACTGCATTTCTCATTATTCACAATTTCTCCAAGGAATGATACTCTTTTAACATTAAATATGAACTTACTTCTCCACAGCGTGTCCTGTAGGAGAAGCAGCCAGAGAATGAGTCCAGCCCAGGATTTTTATTTCTCTAGAATGAATTTCTAGAGAAATCTTAGGTGTCTGAGTTGATGTACTGTTGAGAAGAATCAATGCTTGAATTTAAATGTAAGGATAGAGAATTACTGATTGGCTAATTTGGTTGCAAGGTTTCTTTCTAATTAGCTGTTTCTAGAGAGCTTTTATTCTGAACTTCCAGTAAACCTGTAACAGACTACCATCTCAAGACCTTTCAAGAAACAAGACTAAGGAAACTTTGTCAAAAGTAGTCTCATATACTCTAAAGTTCACAAACAAATCATGTGAGACCGTATCGCACTACCCATATGTATTTCTTTTACAATCTTTAATCCTATAAGCTAATTCCTGATACAAGCTCCTGTAAGCTTTATGGAAACATTGAAATAGTCAGAAAAAAAGCCTCTGATAGCTACCACAGGTGACCACCACTTACCATTCAGGGACGGGATTTTCTACATCCTTTTCAATATTAAGATGCTGAATTCAACCAAAGTTTCTCTTAAGGTATAGACATGCATAATGTTTCTGGATTTTCTCATGTAGATTAAGAGTTCTTGCAATTTAGATGAGACTTATTAAAAAGGCAGGCAACCACAACAGAGAAACGTTTTGGTTTAATTGTAGCCATTGATTGTTTCTGTATGAATTTGTTTTAAACAACTTTTCAGGCTAGTCAACTCAACAGTTTATTGATCTGAGCAGCTATATTGATTTATCTCTAGTTTCACTAAAGCAGATTTGCATGCTAGGCTCACCCCAGCCAGAAGCAATTCAGATCTAGCCCAAGCAATTTCGAAGTATACTTGAACTGCCATTCTATACCAGAAAGTAAGGTGGCACTCTCCACTCTCGCAGCCCAGGCGAGGTGCAAAGATCACAGAGGAAAAAGAATAAGCAAGAAAGATTCCATACAGGAGTTCTCTCTCACTCTGCAGAGCAGAGAGCTTCGACTTCACCCATTTCTGGATTTTTATTTGGTATTACTAATCTAAACCTCTACAGACTTATAAAACTGCCATTTAACCTTCTTTTTCATGTTTTTCTCTGCATCTTTATCAACAGTTGCATAGAGCTTGTGTCCAGATTTGACCAAAGTACTCTAGATTCACTTGTAGTAGTACCAGAACACCTCTTCTAATTTCATGCTCTTGTTTCCATACCAGTAGCTGACATAAGATAATTTGCTCACAGTGGAAACTTGCTGTGCTCTGTGATTCCTACACCACTTCCAAAGTCACTGCCTTCCTAGAACAATTCTCTAAATACAGCCTATACATCTTCTGTTTCTAAAACCGCTTTACACTTGATTGCAGTGAAAAGCATACCGTTTGCTTATATTGTTAGTGAAGCAGCCCTTATCAATAGGTTACTTCTGATCAATCACATTTTTATTTACAAATCCTTAAATCTGTGTTGTCTGTAAACTTTATCAAACAAATGTTAAATAGCTTAGAGGCAATAAAATTTTCTGCAGAACTGCACATGGTAAGAATTACCTTTTGAAATATATCAGCTATCCAATTTTTAATCTATTTAATGAGGATTAGTACAATTACAGTCATTCTGTTTTTAATTAGGCTGCCATGTAGTAACAGGTCAAACCTGCCAACCAAATATTGTATCAGCACTACCATCTTTATTAGCCAAGTCCATGATCTTGTAAAAAAGGCTTAAAGTCAATTTTACAAAACAAGTAAATTACATGTCAGGTGATGTTAATTACTCCCTTAACTCATTATTAATCCAGTTCTGCCTGTAGCAGTGCACCCTTTTGTTTTGGTGATCAATATCGAACTCAAAGGCTTCTAACTACTCAGATTCTCTCTTTTTCTGTGACAGAATGAATTTTCATTTTGTTCTCTTGAGCATCTAGTGTTCAAAAATTCTTGAACACTGATGTTCAAAAACATGTCCCAGAATTTTGCTGGCCCAAGTACTAAAACTCATCACAAATAGCTCACTGTCATGGAATATGAAACTGTTATCTGCTCATTTGGCAAAGAGGGAGTAGTCTTACTTACTAGACATTCCTCTACTTTTCTGTACAATAAACAATCTACGGTATCTGTTTTGGTTTGTGCATTTGTTTTCCTGTGTGCCTTTCTCAATTGTCAGACTGCAATTTTTCACCAAATAGGAATATGCTCTTTTAAAAGTTCCCCAAAGTTCTTCTCATTTAATATTTAAAAGTCTTCTTCAAACTGATTTGGCTTGATAAACACCTCAGATTTACAAAACTGTACATGAAATGTTAAACATAACTCTTTACCAAACAAATACAGTAAAGTTATGATCACATATACACCAAATGCACTGTTTAAGGAAGCATTTGCCTCTGTTTTACTAAGGTATCACACAGATCTCATTTGTATGGCATATTTTTATAGGACTAGAAAAATATATAAAATGTTGGGTTTAGAAACGTTAAGGACTTATCACAGTGTCTGCATTAAGTCTTTCAATACATACCAATCTTTTAAAAATGTTCCTACAACGCAATTTTCATCTGTATTACACACACACACATATATATATGTTACTCCAACAATTACACTGTTAGATGATTTTATATTTTAAGAGGATATTGCCCCAGAACATTTGTCATTTTGTTTCAAAGGTTTCACTTACAGAGAAATGAAAAATGGGGTGTTGAGAGTGTTATTCTGTTTCCTTTTGTACCATCCCAATCCTAAATATCTTATAAATAGCTATACAATAACTACATTTATAATAGAGTTTATAAATATTTATAACACTGAAGTAATTTGAATGTTTGTTCCTGCCTGGTTATTGTCACTACAAAGAATGATTTTAATTTTGTAATTTGTTACCAGAAAGTAAACAAACTATCTCTTGCTTTACATCCAACAATGACATTGAAATACGACTTTTTCTAATGCACTGTAAGTAGACAGCACTCTAGTAGAATATAGCTCATTCAAGACAACAGGAAATATGCATACATAAGTAACTTTATCCCAACAGCTTTCGGTCTTTAATGTTATGTTAGTTGTGCATCTCATTAACAAACTGAATTCTTAGAAATATCAGATCTCCTCTTTAAAGATTCAAGGTTTCCATAGGATGAAACTGGTTAGACTTCAGAAGCTGTTCTCCACCTGTTGACTGCAGTTTTTCTGTTACACAACCTCTGAAACCTCAACCAAACAACGATTGTTTCAGTTCTCATTTATCTGGAGAGAATATCTTTTTGTCTCTTAATGAAAAAATAAGACTGGAGCCACTGGGAGCATATCAGTTGTCGTCATACGAAATATAATTTATCTCAGCACTGAAAAGTCTTGCAGAAAAAACCCAACAACATATTACAAATTACATTATTACGACAGCTAAGGAAAGCCAATTCAGCTTCTGAAAGGTGATTAGTAACAGCAATACATCAGTTGAGAAAACTGCCAGCATTCTGCATTTCAAACTGCACAGACTGAGCACAACTGCTCTTTAATGGTACTGCCCCAAGTCACCTGCCAAACACCCTGGTTCAGAGTGACCAACACCAGGGTCCTACTCAAGCAGGAAGGAGCTATCTCCCTCTGTAGCCTCTAAGCAGATACAAGTACTTGATGCAGTAAAGACTTGCTATTTTACAGACCATGTAAGTTTTATGCTTCTGAATTTGAATGGCTTCACAAACCACAGAATACACCAACGACTTTTAGCTACAAAATAAGACAGAATAAGATGTGAGAAGGTTTAAGTATTTTAATGATGCAGAACCAGCATCTTTGTATATACTACACATAGCTGTATCCACTGCTCTGTGCTGCCTGCAGCATGGTACCTGCATATAAATGGGTGTTCTTGCTAGTGTCAACATGCAGACTCTTTCAGCTGGGCCACAGTATTTTCAGCTTTTCTCCCTGAATCTCCCACTCCATGGTACTCCCCAATATGCCACCAGCTATGAAGAACTGACTCTTGACATGTTATCACTTTCCATGTGTTTACAGGCCTCTAAAGTCCCGTGCTACTGCAATGGGTCCCACATGCTCAAACGTTAACAGCATCAGGATTTTGTGTCACCAGCGATATTGGAGAGGCACTAACACGTTTAACTCTTCTAAAACAGACCTGTGCACATGCTCAAGTCTGAAGTGTAACTGGGGGCTAGTCACTAGTGCTTTTCCTTTGGGGTGATCCTGGGGACAATACTGTCTAACATCTTTATTAATAACCTGGGAAAACCCTCAGAAAACTAGTAGACAACAACAAATGGGAAAATATTCAATATGCTCAAGCGTACACTGCTTATTTAGAGAGAGATCTTGAAAGGCTGGAGAAAAGGGCTGACAGAAACCTTGTGAAATATAAAAACCAAAAATACAGCATTCTGCATCTAGGACAAAATAAACCTGTGCAGCCACCCATGCTGATGCCAAAAGACAGCGAACAGCTTTGCAGAAAATGATCTACTGGACAAGCTAAACACGAGTCAGCTGTGCGTGCCAGTGCAGAAAAAGTGTCCAACTGACTGGGCTGTATTAGTAAGGAATCAGATTTCATTACAGGGAATACAGGGAATTCAGTACTTCTGAGAACACACTGCAGTGTTTTTGAGTTTTAGGCTCCATAATATATTGCAATGAGGAAGAAGAGGAAGCTCAGCAGAGGGCTGCTAAGATGGTGCAAGAGAACTCAGCTTGTTCAGCCCAAAAAGCAGATGAAGGGTGCGGTAGGGCAGTAATTAATGTCCATAGGGAAGAGTACACTGGACTTTTCTTGACGATTTTCTTTCTGTTCATCTTTCAGCCTTTCCAATGCAAAAGTCAGCAAGGGAAATGCTGAAAACTATTACAAAAAAATCTCCTTCTTACAGGGGATATGCACTGGAACTGGTTTCCCCAGAGAGTCTCTGAGATCTCCGTTCTTTGAGATACTCAAAACACAACTGGACAAGGCCCTGTGCAGCTTTATCTAGCTAACCTGGCCCCGCTTTCAGGCAGGGGGCTGGACCAGATGACATCTGAACATTTCTTTCAGTCTTAAATATTCTGTCATTTAAGGTCAATAGATTTCATTTCATCTGCTGGGAACCATTAGTATCTCCAGACAGTAAAGAACAAAATAAACATTCTAGAGAACTAAATGAACATTATAGGAGTATTTTGTCACCTTTCATCCAAGTGATGTAATGCAAACATGCCTGACAGTACCTGCCCATTAGAAGACTGAATAGGAAAGCAGATAATATGCTGTTTCAGAAAGGCTGTGTTCCCAGAAAGATATTGAAAGACGCTGCTGTATGCACCCAACACATACGTAAATTGTGCTGTTATACTGCACAGGAAATTTGCACTGCAGATCCAGGAAATTACCTTTCTGCCTAAGATTTACTGTCATATTATTAGAAATCATGTCCCATTGGAGGAAATCTACTGTCAAAGACAGATGGAGTGATTTGAGCTGCTTCCAGATTCTTCAAGGTGGTAATGAATAAAATCAATAATAAAAAAAGGAAACACACTTATAAATTGCATGACACAACAGCTACTGAGAAAGAATAATGTCCCACCATCCAGAACACTGAAATAGGATACTTTTAAGCAGCAGGGACATAATCCTTTGGCACCTGTGTACACACCTGCTTTGCCAGTCATCAGGAACCTAGATTATCAAAGAAAGTCAATGATGTTTAAAAAAACCCACAAAAGATTGTTTGAAGAGGTCTTAAATGTTATGGTGTCACGGAATGTAATGAACTGCTCTAAAAATGAAACTGTTGTTAGCCAGGTATTTCGCATGAGAGAAAAAGTGATGTCATCACAGGAAAAGTGGAAGAAAATAGACAAAAGATGCAGAAATAGCAGGAAAAATCTCATCTTATAAAAGAATGTTCTTAGTTGTAGAGATTATGTATTTGTAGTTTTACAGATTCTCAGGTTAAGTATCTAGTTGGTTTTCCTACTTCCAGAAAAAGTCATCACTGATTATCTTGCACAACATCTGCCCAAGTCCATCTATAACAATGAGCTCTAAAAAAACTTGTGATAATCCAAAAACAATTCTAAAATTTAGAAAAGCCTATTACAACTGAAAAAAAAATCTGAACTTTTAAGCAATATGTGAATTTTACTAAGTTAAGTATATATATTTGAAAAGATATATTATTATTGTCTTTACCTTCCAGAGGTCAGGTGTTCCCTCAACAAGTTTGGCATTTGTTTTACAGTATTTCAGAGCCAGATGCAAACATTCAGTTCCATAATCCAGGTCATAGTCTGTACACTGTAGGAATTAAAAAAGAATAAATAGTCTTAATTAGTTTTAAAGAAATCATACTTCTAATCAGTAACAGATTTTTCTTTTATTAATTAAACGTTATATCCCAAGAGTCCTGTCCAGAATAAAAGATGCTGTATTAGGTAGGTATGGATGGAAAATAAAACCCCTATAAGAAGCTCATGACAAATTCTAGCTATCTGGCAAAGTGTTACAGAAGTAAATAAACACTTTATAGCCACAAATAAACTCAAGTAGGTACTGCAAATATCTTGCTATGTCCTTCTGTTCTTAACTAAATCAATGAGAAGTTACATGCATAAAAACTTTTATATGGAGTTGAGGCCTCACCAAAAGAAACCATCAACCTTCTAGTGACAAACAGAGCACGGGAACAAGTTAATAAATTGTAGAAGTATAACTCTTAACATGCCTTGTCTCTCTTGGCTTTTGCATTAAGAATGGTGGTAAATAAGAACCTCTGTGTTCCCTCTGTATTTTTCTCCAGTTATGTCCACACAAAATAACAAAGTTCCATGTTTTTCCATGAACCTTCCAGATAATAAAACAAACAAACCCAAAAAAACCGCAACAAAACCTCCAAAATGTTTATCCACTTTTTGCTCATCTAGAAGAGGCATTCTCCTCTCAACACACCCTTCCCAAGAATGTGGCTTCCAATAGTCAGTGCTTATAAGAACCCTATTAATGGAAAAATGACTAGGGAGCAGAATCTCTCAAGCCAAAATGTAGTTAGGTACAAAAGCAGGAAATGGGAGGTTATCAAACAGGTCTACCTCAAGATGAATTGGCCTGATTAAGATAAGAAAGTTCTAGTCTATTTTCATATTGTTAAATTACCACTCCATCCAGAAGCATGAATTACATGTAAAAAGGAAGGATACTTTAAAATAGAGTCTTTCAGAAAAACAGATGTATTTGATAAGACCACAGGCTGGCTAGCCCAGTACTCAGTCTCCAGGTTGACAGTGGATAGTCAAGACTAAATAAATAAGAACAAGGAAATCATCTCTCTGGCTCAGGAAATCCTTAAATTAATAAGTGACACACTGAACAAGAAGTGACTGCCTTAACAGTCCTCAGTGAATTACAGGAATCCTGTATTTACCCAATTACACTTTGAGTAGCTGTATTTTTTTAGCACCTGTTTCAAGAAGCATCTGATTTATCACTCTTTTCATCATATGCTCTGTTGTTCTGACAAAAAAAGGGAGCACAAAACAACCTTCTCAGCCCTTCATAATGCTCCACACATCTCTTCACACATCTTTCCACAGGTAAAGAGTTCTACACCTAATCAGTCATTTCATGTGATAGGTCTGGAGAACAGATTTTGTGAGAAGCGGCTGAGGGTTGTTTAGCCTGGAAAAAGGGAGGCAGAAGGGAGACCTCTCTACAATTCCTTGAAAGGAGGTTGCAGCCAGGTGGATGTTAGTCTCTTCTCCCTAGTAACAAGACAACAAGAAACAGCCTCAAGTTGTCCCAGGGGAAGTTTAGATTGAATATTAGGAAAAAAATATTGACCAAAAAGGTCGTCAACCATTGGAAGAGGCTGCCCAGAAA
>VZTU01021789.1:7392-27640 GCA_013400835.1 Zapornia atra | reverse complement strand
TAGCCCTCCTAGTCGCGTCCCTAAAAGAATGAAGAGGTGGTGCTTTAAGATCTGGTCACGCTTCTCATTATCCAAAACTGGTTTCACTGTGTGTGTAGAGTAGTGTAGTAAATCAGAGAATTTTCTTTCCTTATCAAGGTATTGGTACAGGTGAGTTATGGATTAAATGTTTTGGATAACACACTCATCTTTCTCAATGAAGTAGAAACAAAGGTGGATTTCCAGTCCCCCATCTACTATTTCTGTTTCTAGTTCTAACCCGTACAAGAACGAGGCCTGTACATCAGCAACTGCCTACCTGCAGTCAGATTCCACTGAGAATCAGAGTGTCCTTGGAACCCCTTATTTTGTTCTGTAAATTGATGGAACAGGTAAGTTTAGTTTTCCTGTCTGTACCTTCCTATTTTATGATAACAAATGGAAAAGTAAATGAATCTTCTGAAAGAATGTGTTTATGAAAGTGGCAGTAGAAGTCCATAGTAATATGTCATATTCTGTTTTTAGTATCTTGCTCTTCTTTTGTTGTTTGTTTCTAACAATCAGGACAGAAATGTCCTAGAACAAATTTCTAATAGAAAGATTGGGGGCGGGGTGGTGGACCAACCTTGTTGTTTTGTTTGAACTTAATTTATATGTGTATGACACGATGGTGAACACAAAGATCCTATGTTTTGGGGATATTAGGGCAAAGAATTTCCCACATAGGAAAGTAACTACTGGAATGAAATTCCTGTTGTATATAACTTTGTATGTTCACATATATCCATCTATCGTTCTCATATATATGTGCATATAAGGATAGGATATTTTACTTAATAGTAATGCACTATTGCTATTAAGTAAAATAGTAGAGATACACTCACTGTATCTAGTCTCTAAGGAACAACATCCTTATTGAATCAGGCATCTTTTTACAACTACATTTTTCTCTGGATTTTGAGGTTTATTACTTTCTTCCACTTTTGAAAACATTTGGTAAAAGTTTGGCAAATGCCAAATCATTAAACAAAAGTTTATTGACATCAGCCTTTGCAAAAAAAAAGAACCAGTCTCCCTCCAGCCCAGGAAGTAACTGCATTGTGTACTTGACATTGTAATTGTGTTCTAAAATTTAACTTATAAATATGCTTTAAATTCAAAAGAAGCATTTAAAGAGGGAATGTAAATTGTTCATCTTTAAGCAAAATTTTTCAGTACAGGTAAAAAGAAGGGTATGTCACTGTTTTGTAATCCACAGACTATGGAGTAGTACAATATCTTTCATGTTATTTTGCTTAAAATATTTCAGGGTAGTCTACATTGAAAGGTACTTTGGATTAGAGTACTTGAGTTTAAAAGACAATATACAATAGGATTTTTGAGCTTTTTTTAGGCCGTACATGCAAAGAACCTTTTAGGTGGGTGTGTATGTTACTGAAAGCATATTTCAGGATTATTTTTTTTTAAAACTTTTCTAATGCTAGCTGTGACTCTGGCTGAATGATGCAGTTTAGCATGACTGAGGCATTTCACTTTTCCCCTTTCTTTTTCATCCCCTGAAATGGGAATATCTCCAGTGCCTGTCTCAGCTAAGACAGATTGACACCAGAAAATACTGAGCTTCAGTTAGTGAGGAAACTGTTATGCCATGATTCAAATTCATACCCTCATTGAACAGAAATGTCAACATATTTCCTTTTTTATTAATATTGTAATTCCAAACTAGAATTAGCATGCATTTAATGTATCTGCCTTTGACTGCCATTCCTCTGATATTAGGGTCCTTGCATGCGAATTGGTTTAGAAAAAAAATATTTCAGTACTTTAGGTGTCATAAGAGATTTGCTCTTTTTCTAGAGCTATTTAGAATGTTACCTCCTTTTCTTGTTTGTATTCTGCAAATAAGAATATATCTAAAACTTCTCAAGATTTAGCAAAAAAAAAAGTCTGTTCTTTAGCATTTTGTGTGGACTTACATATAGCTTACAGCTATGCAGATATTTTTTACAAAATAAATCAGAGAGAAAGAAAAGCTCTTAAAAACAGTCTTCATACTCTAGTTTACATGGAATAACTTCCTGCCTCAAGGAGAGTTTGCTGACAAAGTGCTAAGTAACACAAGAAAAGGTAGCTGAATGCAGTCTTCATAATCAGCATTACTTGTCAAAAAGACTTTCTTTAAGAGTGGAAATTGTTGGAAATGAGCAGTTTTAACTTCAGTTTTAAGACAGTTAAGTAACATTTGTTAGTAAAATATTGCAGTGAGAAAATGGAAGAGGGATTGGGTATTTTTAGTACTTTTCAAGTCATAGAGGAAGAAGTTGGATATCTGAGTATGTCCTTCTATACCACTTTGAAGCTTTTTGCCTTATGTGGTGACATGCCCCTGAGAAAGGTTTAAGAATCAGCAAGTACTTTCATTAAGAACTTCATGGAATAATTTTTTTGCTTAAATCTGGAATCTGATATTACTCCAGATTTGTATCTGCTGCAGTAGCATTGGACTTGAAGTCCTTTAAGGGGGGAATTTGGCTAGGTTAATGTATTTAATGAAGATTTTGGGTCAGAATCTGTGTTGCCTTGCACATCTGCATCACAGTTAAACCAGATATCCTACAAAAAATTCTGTTCTTGCAATTTAAAAAGATATATCACTCCCATTCCTTCAGACAGAGACTGGGAGATACTGTAGTGAAGAAGAAAGGAGAAGGGAGAGAAACCATTTCTCTTGTCCAAACATTGACTGAGCAGTAGTTTTATTTGAAGCAGGTCAAGCAATGTGCCTGCTATATTAGTATGTATTAAGCATGTATTAAAGCACTAGACTTTGCTAAGGAAAAGCTTGTCCCCATACTCACTGGAAAGCAGAATAGATTTTCAGTCACTCATACCGGGGATGCTTGGCATAATTAAGTCTGAAAATTTTGGTCACTTTGTAGATTATTCAAAACCATCTGGACATGGCTAGAAGCAGGTTGATAAAATTGGAATAAACTCTTACAAATAATAAACTCAGTGTTGGTTAAACAGATAGTCCCCCCACCACATCATATTTTCCTCATTTCAAAGCTTTTTTTTTTTTTCATTTTTTTTTTCCTCCTTAACATGTCTTCAGCTTTCCTGAATTTTTTGATCATAAATAATTTTTTTAAAAAAGATTGGATTATCTAATTGGGCTAATTGTGAAAAAAAGACTTTGCTGATGTCTACATTAAGTATTCTTTCTGAAAGTTTTTCTGTGAAAACTCTGGACACTTTAATCTTTATAATATTCCCTTATTGTTCTCCTAAGTATTTTTACAATAGATAGCTATCTGCTGGTCTTCTGTTGTGTTGCTTTGAATTCAGAGTTTTATTTTCATGTAGAAGTCCAAGAAAGTAAGCTGTCGTTTTGTTCACTCTCCCATCACCTATTTACACAACCAGCCAAGCAAGTAATGTATTTTATGCCATTTCTGCAATTATGGATCACTCTTTCGATTAATAGATTCATAAAATTATTAGCCTGATAAACATAAAAACATAATGGGCAAAATTAGAATGCATTTTCAGAACCCCTGGAATACAAAACAATCCTTTGGACCCCATCCATAAAGGTCATATAAGGTCAGATGAGTATCACATTTTACAGAAATATAGACTCTGACCCACTGAGTCTCCAAGTAAACCTCTTGAAACCGTTGGGATATTGTGCCAAAAATAGAAGTGTTTGTAGCAGCTGTTGAATTGAATGAGTTGGAGTGCCTGTTGGGAAAAGCATGCAACAGAGACAAAAATCAGAACAGCTGAGACGAACAACTAGAACAGTCTAAGAGTCCTGGGGTGTATGAAGAGGCAAAATTGCTGGATATATTACAAAGGGCAGATTATGAGACACCAGTGAATAGAAATCTATCCTGTTAAAATTATTAGGACCAATTGCAGAGTAAAGTGCTGTTGAACATGTACCAGCTGCTACTGCTTCCCCTGTCGTGTGGTACGACACATTCTGGGACCATCAAATTTTGTCTCAGTCATGTATTCTTGTCAATATCTCCATTCTGCTGAACTGCTTTGGGATTTATCTTTTCTTTTCATAACCTTCCTGAGAACCCCTCCTTTGAGTTCTCTGGTTATGTCTTTTGCTCGAGCTGCCTTCTTCCTTTCTTCACAGGAGTCAACTTTACAGTCATTATTTACTTTATCAGCTACGTCGGATAATTTAGGGTGTATAATTGATTTTAAGAAGTGAGCTAAGTTTTAAAAAATCCAAAACACATTTATTTTATAATTAATTTTAATCAGTCAGTTACGATTTAGAGGCCTTACGTGTAAAAAATAGTGTGGTGAATTCAGCATTAGAAAACCAGATGGCAAAGAAGAAATTGGAAATACAACAGATGGACAATGAATGACATGCAAATTAAATAAGGTTTGAAGGATCTTGGGGTCTAATTGTAATTTTAAAGCGGGGGATACCTATTAAGTTCAATTTGTACTTTTTAGATCATACTACATCAGTTTATTGTTATTTATTTCAACTTTCTTCTGCCCTTTCAAATAAGATTTTCTTGGCTTGAAGATTTGGAATCATAATTTTTTTTTAAAACTGAAACAACATCACAAAATATTAATCTGTTACAATGCACTTTCATGAAGGACAGGCTACAATTTTAAACTCTTCTTGTGCATAAATACTTACTATACTTCTGTTTAAGTAAAAATTTCATGCATTTTTCTGCTTTGACATTTATCAATTAATACAAGGCATTAGAAAGAAATTCTTCTCTTAGAAATTTATTTTAACCTCTGTACCCATAATTTCTGTGGAGAAAAAGAACCACTACACAGCTTTTTCCACATAGCTCACACTTTCAGATCAGCGTACTGTGTTATAGCAGATGATAGATTTGTTATGGAGCTTTGTTTACATTACATTTGAAGCAATTTAACTGAAAAATCAGTTTAAGAAAGAGCGAAGTTGATTTCTTTACATGGTTTAGTTGGCTTTTGTTTTTCTAACAGCAAGGTCCATATCACAGCAAAGATATTAGCTTCTATTCCTGGATAGAGAAATGGATTAGCCATCAAATGAAAATGGACAGCATTGAATACTTAAACTGGAAAAAAAAAAAAACCAAACCCACAAACTAACCAATCAACAAAAAACAGAACAACAGGTGTGTGCTTATACACTGACACGAATCTAAAGTTTGAGACTGCTCTCCAAGAAACTGAGTCATAGAAAGAGAAGCATATTTTGCTATGCATTTAAGGTAAAAAAAAAAAAGTGGGTGAGAAAGCTGACTGAGTCGAGCGGGGACACAGACTCATTTCTTGTTTCATGGCAGAAGTGGCCTTTACTTTCTGTCATTGGTATGGAGCAGCACATGTCAAATACATCAAAAACTGATGGAAGCGTTAGAAAATTTGTTTCCAAGTGGCCTGAATTAACCCACAAGAAGAAACCCAAATCAAAAGAAACCTCCATAGTCACAGTTTTCAGCATCCTCCCAAGGTAGATACAACCTTATTTATATGTATATGTAGATACAGCCTTAGTTGGTAGTTATGGTCCATTGCAACAAATAAACATAAGGAAAAAGCCCAAACTACCAATGATTCTTATAACAAAAATTTCTAAATTCTTCTTGAACAGTTTTTTTTTTTTTTAGCTTTCAATATACCTAGGTCACATACAAGTGATGAGCTTTGAAAAACCTTATTTTATTAAAAGTCTGGTGAGATTAAATCATCAAATCATCATGAGATCAAATCATCAAAGCTTTGGATAGGAAAGTTTTTCATAGACATGATGACATTACTATTTCTGAACCTTAAAACAGCAGGAACAGCTATTACTTCATCATGAGTATTGACTCTGACTGGCTAACTTTTACCATTTTTAATTTTTAGTGAATTATTTTTTCAGTGTTTAGATCATGGATTTGGTTTATTGTCTTGCTAGATTGCAGGTTGCATTTTCTAGACTGGTGTAGGCAGGTGGCATATTTTATTTGAAGCACTGGCAGGTTGTTTTTGTTTAAAAAGATCCCTTTTTGTCTCAAGATTCCAGAGGAATAAGTGCATAACATTTTTCTTTATCCATACTTTCTGCAGGTTATTTTTGAGAGTTCTAGTTCATGAGATCAGTACCTAAAAAAGGCAAAATAATTTGTTCTAGAAGAGTCAGAAAAGAAACTAGAGTGCATAGTCATGCGAAAGTAAAACATCGGCTTAATGGGATATGCTTAATGAGACAGGTCTGCTTACTAACACCAGGTTTTCCTACCTTTACCTCATGAATATTATTATTTGTTTGCATCTCTGAGGACACAAAGAGTTATGTGGGTAAAACTTGAACTCTAATAAAGTAGTGATACTCTTGGATTGGTTAAACTGTACAGAAAAGAAAGGTGATTGAGAGGGGATCTTATTAATTTTTATAAATATCTCAAGTGTAGGAGACAGAGGGAAATAGCCAGCCTCTTTTCAGTGGTCTGTGGGGACATGACAAGGGGCAATGGCTTCAAGTTGGAACATAAGAAGTTCCACAACAATATGTGGACGAACTTTTTCACAGTGAGGGTGACAGAGCACTGAAACAGACTGCCCGGGAAGGCTGTGGAGTCTCCTTCTCTGGAGATATTCAAGACCGGTCTGGAGACCTACCTGTGCAACCTGTCCTAGGGAACCTGCTTTGGCATGGGGGTTGGACTTGATGATTTCTGGAGGTCCCTGCTAGCTGCTAAAATTCTGCGTGTCTGTATCAATAAACCTGTTTAATACTAAGCTCAAAGATAAATGTCAAGCATTTATATCAATGGTTAAAGTAAAGATGAAAGTGACTTGCTTCTCTTTAAGGTCCTCTCCAGATGTGAGGTGGTGCAGTTTCTTAGAAATGCTGTTTCAGTCTTCTCTTTTTCTTTTGGGTGAAAGGAGAACTGATAAAGCAGGAGCATCTGTAAGAGAGTTTTTTTAGTTTTCAAAAATTTCCACCCAGGAGGAAAAGTAGCTGTGAAACTCCGGGAGAAAAGACTTTGGGATGGGGGTTGCTGCTTACCCTGGCTAGCAAGTAGGTAGTATGGAGGCTGTAGAATGAAGAGTTCAGAGCACACTGGCTTTTCCCCACCTTCTTTCACCAACATCAATACAATTTTTTCTAGATAAAGACCTTAACAGTTTTGCTTTACAGAACTTGTATGAGAGGATATGAAATGCTGCTACGGCAAATTTATGACAGGGGTTTTTTTCTCCTTTTTTTTTTTTCCTTTTTGCTTTTAGAGTTTGCCAATATCCTACATAAAATAGCATCCATACTGACTTTATCTTGTCTTAAAGTACTTTGAATAATGAAGACAGTTGCAGATGTGGGGTTGTTGGAAACTTTTTGGTAGCTATTGAAATCTCAGAGTTCAGATAATTGTTTGCAAATTCATACAGATTGTTTACAGAGGTACATAAAAAGAAAAGGAGATCTTAAGGAATTTTAATTGTTGGAAGGCCGAAAAAGCAACTTCACATTTCAAAAAATTCTATCACAGTAATAAATATGTGTAATATAGGCAGGGTTAATTTTGCTGGAAAGGAGATACCAGAATGACAACCCAAAGAGAAAACAGAATTACTATCTCCGTATGTATTTGGAACTGAACGTTCTGGACAAGTTCTGGTACATTATTTTGAGCTATTCCATTATATACTTCATTCTGGGCATAGACATTCTTACCTGAAACCAAGTCTTAAGTAAAGACAATTGCTTCCAATTGCTCTCATTTTATTAAACCAGAATAGAAATATACTTTTGCATAATGTAAAATTAAATTACGGAACTCTTTGCTCCAGAATATTATGTATGTCAAAGTGCACTTTAAATTGATTAAATTAAGTAATGGAATAAAATACTTTTAAAAAATTGAAACACATGGTGAAGATGTTCTTTTAGCACAAAATAATCCCTGTGCCTCAGGTAGTTGTGGTGAGATCCTGCCAATCTTATCACCACCACATTAGGACAAGACACCTAAAACTCCCGGGATATTTTATTAAGAAGGCGTATCTCCTTTCAACTCTACAGATGCTGAATGACACTTTCTATTTTCAGTTTTAAAATAGTGGTTAGATTGGCCTTGAGTAGTAAAAAGAGTTCCTACTGCTTTGCATCTCCTGAGTTGTCCAGCTGAAAGCTCATATTTGAAAAATGTCCCCAGTATGTGTTGTGTCATTGTTAGCAAAGCTGAGACCATTGTATAATGGTGATAATGTACTTCTGTGTACTTTCCTAGGTTATTCCAATGATGAATTTTGAATCTCTGTTTTTCACTCCTAAATATTATGCCTGACTTTTAAGTAAGTATTCATAATTTTTTTATCAGCCTTTAGACAGGAGGAAAAAAACCAAGACTTTATCAAATAGGAGGAAAACCTACCCTAAGACCCTGGAACATCGACATTTTGATCACCACAGTGACTAGGGAGAATAAGATTGTGTGGGCAAATTCTGCTAGTAAGGATTAGCCTTAGCTAGTATTGTCTGGTTTGCTAATAAGCCTGCTAGTCAGCCTAGAAAGTTTGGCTAGTTATTTGTTTAAAAGAATAACCCAAAAATCTTGAAATATTTGTTTCAAATTAATTTTAAATAATAGTTGAACTGTAATGGTTCATATGATCTGAAATTTGGGAATACTTCAAATATAATGAAAGCCAAATCCCAAATTTTATTAAAAAGAAACAACCAAACAGCCAAAAAAAAAACCCACCACCAAGTAGTTTGGAGACCTTCCTAGATGCATCTGATATTCTTATTTATTCAAGTTGGGGGAGAAAATTACAGGTAGGTTTTAACAGTCATTCCATTTCTGTACAGTAAGTACATAACATTTCCTATGATATATCTGTGGTAGGTTCTCCGACAACATGTGTGCATGCATGTATATATATATAGAGAGAGAAAGAGAGTGCATATATATTGCTGTTCATTAACTAGCCCATAACAAACACAGAGAAGAGGGTTTTTTTTACATTTTAAGAAAAAGGTTACTTGAAATACTGTCTTTTATGATTTCTAGGAAATTATATGCATGAGTCATGAAATGCCAGGAATTATGATCTGCTAACCAACTGGAAAAGTTTAATTATTTGATGGCATTATCAAATACTATTAAAATCTTAGAGAAGAAAGACATGAGAGAAGGAAAATGCTGATGTGTAAGGTGATTCAGGCCATAGGGATTTAGAGAAATTTCCCTTGCAGGCGTGATAGATATGAAAAAGCTTGTATTCATACTGCTCAAGACAGGTGCTGTGAGATGTTGGCCTCACTGCCATGACTTAATCCTAGTTGGTTCAGCACCTACCCCACAACTGTTTGCAGATAACTAGGGGCACTCCTGCGTAAAATAACATCCACACCATGATAGACATTCCTTTTTCATTCCACTCTGTGTTATCAGGATCCTTTGACAGAATTCTGTATACCTTCCCAAACCTGTTTTGAGTGCTCTGTTTGTACGTTACTTTCTTCTGCCTCTACTTGCTTTTTCCCTGCTGTTGCTCAAGTAGATAAGGTGTCCTCTTGATCACATCACTGGGTGTGCTACTTCCTCCTCTGCCCTGGAGAACTTACAGAATGAGAGGAATTCCTGCTTGCAAGACCCTGGAACACAGGCATTTTGATGATGATAGCCCCTACGGGGAAAGGGGTCTTGTATGCACCTTTTAGGTGCAGAAAATCACATTTAAGGTGATCTGCCAGAATCAATATCACAAGCAAGACTGAGCATGTCCTTCTCTGGGCCCCCATAACAGCTGAAAAAGGCTCACTGCTGAACCTCTGAGACTTGTCAGGCATAGCTATTACTGGCTGCATAGAAATTATTCCTCCTCAAGTCTGATCACAGTTGAGGTCTGAAAGGCTTCACTAGATTGTTGCCCATGAGAAGTCTTCATCAGAAATTTTTCCAGATCCCTTTTGGGGCTTTTGAGAGCTGTGATTATCAGCCAGATTCACATTCCTATATGGCATGCCAAAAAGATAAAATACCCTAGATACAAGGTCTCCCATTATAACAAGCGAGATGTCAGACACCATTGTAGAAGAGTGGATGGAGCAGCCAGCTACCCTGGCTCCATGTTTGATCCCCTGCTCCTTCAAAATACTTTTTATTACCATACTGTCAAATCAGGGATTCTTCTCCTGTGACTGTGTATCAATCATTCACCAACGCCAAGAGAAAAAAATACATTGTGAGATAGGTGTAGCTGAACCCAAATTAGATGTTTCCTAGGCTGGTGGGACAGAAAAAAGATGCCAGAAAATGATACTTTGATAAGTCCATAGTGGATGTGCCATCAGAGAGAAAAGGAGGGAGAGAATGAAGGACATGTGAAGCAGGTGACAGGGTTGTGTAAGCCTCTTTACCAAGATGGGGCTCTGGAAAACAAGTAAGCACCACCTCTGACAGCTGCAGTCCTTGTTTCAAAATTCAGTGAATGTTTCGGTTTTTTTTTTACCTGAGGAGCAGAGTGCCACTGGAAAAGTAGCACTTGTTCTCTGACCCATGCAGAAGGGATGCCTGGCAGCTTATGTTTGTGCACTGTTTGTCTGGTCTTGATGGTCATAAATGTGTATGCCTGTAGTTTATCAGTCTCACTTTGTCTTCTTAGCCAGAAAAAAACTGATCTGTGATGTAGCTTTTTGTCATACAGACCTGCTCTCTGGATGTACAGTCAGGTGAGTTGGTGATGGGAGGCTGCCAGGTACAGAAGATGTTTTTCCCCTGCATTGGCTGTGCCCTGCTTTCAGCCTGCTCTCTGTCATACTTTTTCTGCCCCCAAACACAGTCAATATCCAATATCCTTCTCACACTCTGTTCTCAGACGGAAGGAAAGCTGGGCATTTGCCACAACTGCTTTCTTGTGACGGGCCCGAAGGTCCTGATCTGGTCATGTATGCTAAGCTGCACTAGACCTCTAACTGGCAATCGTCATTAGCAAGCTAGTCTTCAGGGAGATACAATATTTGAGACAACATGGCTGGCAGTGTGTTGTTCCTACCTTACAGCATCAGGCAGTCTGGACACCTCCTGTGAAGCAGAGGTTTGGTCCTACCAAAGGTAAGGCTCTTGGGGCCTTCACTTTCCCACAAATGCACTTCAGTCTCCACGACTCTCGTGGCTACAGGGATCCCCTCTGTGATGGTAGGACATACTTTGCTCCCTTTTTTATTGAACCAGATGACCTGAAATAATGACTGCTTGTTGCAGCAGGACCATGGGTTTGTAGCACAGTATAAAGAAAGCAAGGTATGTTGCCCAAGGAGTGGTATGGGTGTCTGATCAAGCTGAACTGTAGTCCTGCTTTTGAAGGACTGTCTGAAAGTATCACTCATTTCCTGCAATGGTCATGTACACATTGTCTGCATGGAACAAAACATGAGGTAACCTCGGTCTCGGTAAGGTTTATTTTCAGAAGGAGTTAAAGACTCTTTCCAAAGACCAGCCTAGGAACAAACTTGCATGCATGCAGAACAGAATATCAGAAGAGTGAGACCAAAGACTAAAATGAGACATTAGCCAAATTGACAATGTAGACATGGCTATAATTTAGAGAATTTTAAAAAAGAAACTAATATTTTGTATCTTGTAGCAACAGCACTCATTGTTGAAATCTTGTGCCTTCTCACACAGTGCGTCTCACATAACAATAATAGAGATAATTATGATAATTATAATAAAAATTAATAATACTTGCCCTTTTTTCCAGTGGGTTTTAAAGTGCTTTTCAACATTGACTAATTAAGTCTAACAATATGCTGCGAGGTGGGTAGCAGGTGTTTGTTCATCTCTCTGGATCATGTCACCCACCATAGTAATACAGCTGCTTCTACTTAAAGCTCACTGACTTCCAAATTATCATAGTGGTTTCCAGTAGATAATTTTCCGGCATTCTCTGCTTAGTGTATTGAAACGTGGAAGAGCTTTTTGTGACTTCTGCTTTGAGAACCCAGGATATTTACACAGAGAGAATTCATGGAGAGAACCATCATGGCTACATCCAGCATGATGGGAATGGGAGGCTGGGCAGCCGTGTGAACCCATACATGCTTGGACGTCAATAGGTGTAGAGTATTTTGGAGGGGAGACATGAAGAGTCTCTAAACTATCCAAGAAAATCACCTTTTATGTGACTTCTCTAGGTAATATTAAGTCATATGACAAGTATTTCCAGATTGGCTTCCTAGGAAAAAAAAATATTTTGGGTTCTGATCATGTTTGTTACAAATACATAGGAAAAAAAATACAGAATCACAGAAAAAACCTTTTCTTTCTTTTATCACTTTCTTTTCTCTCCTTTTTATGTGCCCCCTCCCCCCCATATATGTGCACACATGGTGCATTTATTTTATTTTGAGATGTTAAATGAGATATTATTCATATGGAGGCAAACTAATTTGTGATGCAACCTGTTCCTCCTAATACTCATGGCATATTCTGGACTCTTTGAAGCAAAATAAAGGGTTTTGAGAAGGATATTAAATGACAGATGCTTGATTAAATTTTTAAAGGGTAAAGTGGAGGATGTAGGGTAAATTTTCTGAACAGTGTACAGAAGACTCAACATAAATCCCATTATTAGTTTACAAGATATGTGGGTGTTAAGTAATAACAGGATTTTTACACAGACATTTCTAATATACCGATGTACAAATTTACACCCATGCATTCAACGTGTTTAGACACTGAAAGCTGGAATCAGTCTTTCAGTTCTTATACACTACCAAAATTAATTTTATTCTTCATTTTCTTAAGTAACATGGCAAGATTTTTAAGAACAGCACCACATAGAAGGCCTGCTTCTAACTCTGGCTCTCAGGAAATTAATGATGATAGATAACATAACATGAACTTTGAATATGGACAGCATATCATGTCTGTATTATCTTAGTCTAGGAGAGCACTTATGCATCTATCAAGTCAGAAAGCACCAAGATCAGATAGATTGTAAAGGGACATTGTCCTGAACAGGGTAAATCTGAGCATCTGTGCCAGATTTCTTCTGAATTGAATGTTTATTCTTCATCTGCCATAGGAATTAGCAAAGCACAAATCCTTCCATGCAGCTGGTCAAAAGAACAAAGGTGATACTAGAACCTCGGGGTAATTTTCAATCACCATGTTTACAAAGATTATAAAAGACCAGATAGCTGGCATCTAAAATGAAGAACTAATGTAAAGATGTACGGGAATATCATTAGTTAAGAAGTGAAAAACTAGTGTCTCTGGCTGGTATTAACAAAGTTTTAGGGGTCAGGGAGGGATCGATAAATACATTGTAGATTAAGTCCGCAACTCTATAAAAACATTTAAAAATCTTTAAAGGTTGTATATCTTTCCCCAAAAATCTGAAAATGCTCAAGAGTACCAATGAATCTAGATATTGATAATTATTTAAAAATACAGTTTGTGAGTACCTTTATGGGATTATAAACATGTTATAAATTTTTTAGCCTTATTTTAAACTTAATATTACTTTATTTCTGAAACTGTATGTATCTTCTTGCTATATTTACTAAACTGTTAAAGAACAGTTTCTAATGGAATGACACAGTAAGGTCTAAATTCATCCTGTTTTAGTAATCTTCTAAAATGTATTGGAAGAAAAAGCCACAAGTGCTTTTCTGCTGATTGCAAAATAAACTGCTGTTTCTATAGTTAACTGTAATGCTGTCTATTACTTTGTAAAAATCTCTGTAGTAAATATCTTCTAGAAACTGACTCCTTTCCTTTGGTGTGGCCCTTAGAGGGGTATTCTGATTGTCCATACCCATGAAGTGTGAGCACAGAGGGCTAGTATCTTAATTTTAAAAACCCCCAAACCCAAAAAACACACCCCCAAAACCCCAAACTAACAAAACCCAGTACAAGCAGAGATGTAACATGTCCTGGGCATTAGACGAGTTTCAGACTTTAGCTTTAATTAGTTTTTCTTGAAGAAATTGTTTGACTTTTGGCAGAACAGAGGGGTTAAGAGAGAAGGGTCATGATGTGGGATTTTGCTAGTCCTTGAACTAGAAGAGTTCAATTATAATTCAAGGTATATAATCCAACTAAAAAAACCCTGTTTATCTCTTAATATGCATTCAGATAAATAATTTAGTAGCGTAGGACCTTTCTGGTAGTAACAGTAAAAAAATTTCTTATTTCTGATTCTTTACTCTTTAAAAATTCTTCATCGTGTTTAGGTTGTTGGTTACAGACCATTGGGAGGCTTCTTTCCAGACATACTGTATTTTTGAGTCATTATGACATGTCTAAGACTTTCTCTTGTATGTAACACACTTCCCTGTACAATAAATGGCCTAGACACTGATATGTGAAAGCATCCCCATTCCAAACAACTCTGAAAGCGTTTGCTTAATGTTCTGCACAGGAGTGGATTCAAGCATATGCTCACGAGCTTTCAGAATTCGGGCTCAGTACCTAGCCTAATACCTGAAAGAATAAAACTCCACGTGTCATTAACCTTCCTCTTCTGCTCCCATAAAAAAGATGATCTAACTGATCAATTTAAATTGTGGTGACTGGCAAAAGATATAGAATTAGAAATTAAGCCAATGGCAAGTTTAGTGCTAGAAACTCGGTGTAAATCACACAGGGTTTTAGCAGAGTTATGACATGCTGTCAGAGGAGATTGTAACAGTCATACTTTCAATAGAGGGCTGAAGCATACTTTTTTGTTAGCTGTTATACCCCCGTTATTAAAGGAAGTAATATGAGCAATCTCTGATTCTTTAAAAAGTGTTAGAACGTAGAAAGAGAAATACTGATTTAGAAGGCAGAAGTTTTCACAAGAACACCAGTTATTTTAGTCTGTGAAAAATATATTGCCTGCCTGAAACAACCATGTAGAGCTGCATTAGACCTGTTTGAGCAAGTTACTTAAGAATGATTTCAGATGTAATACAGAGCTAGGGAGATAGTAGTTCTAGTTTTAAACTCTTTTTCTTGCATTAGTTTTTGCTATCATCCCACCCAAATCAAATGAAGATAAATTTAACTCAAAGAGAAATATAACTCAACCGGTGCATTTTTTTTTTTTTAAGCTGAACAATGTGGGGCATAATGTAGAAAAGTCCAAAATGTGACATGATTGTACCAGAATTTATAAAGGGGGATATTATCTTTTAGTAAATATATTGAAAGGAATTAAATAAATGTCTTTGTAGATTAATTAAAACATTTATCTGAGTGAAGGGTTTTTTTCCCCCTTGCTTTTGTTTTTTAACTAATTTCAGAAGGATTTTAATCCTCTTTTACTTTGTAATAGAAATAATATATACAAAGTATACTATGTGCTACATTATGTGGCATGTTAAACATTTATTTACCTTATTCCATTTTTTCTTTTTTCTGATACCTTTAGATTTACTTTTCTCTGTGGAATGTAAAAACTCTCTCCATCTCAGTCACATTTTCTACTTTTCCTCAATTTTTTTCTTCCTTGTGCTGGTGTACTGTAGTGCATTATTAATTGCCACTGATGATAACTATCATCATATAACCGTATGATGGCTATCATATATGGGAGCATTAAGTACTTTACAGTGTTCACAATGAAAGTAGGCTTATCAAAGGAGATTTGTAAAGTATGCACCCAGTGTTACTTTAGCAAAGTACGAATATAAGGGCAATAGGCGACAAACTGTTTATAAGGGAGCACATAAGCTTCTGAGGTAGCCATGTAAGTATGCATGTATCTAGTTCTTTCCTGTCCACCCACAAAGAAACCCACAAAGCTGAGTGTTGTAAACTGTTCCTTTTGCCATGTTTTATATTCCTTGAGACTATAGAAGACTTCCCCACAGCTGCTTTCTAGCTTTATTCTGGGCTTATCCTGGCCTTTAAGTGAGTTGCCTCACTTCCTTCACTGACTCGGTGTATATGTTTTCATTTGAAAAACCTCGATTCCTTTAAGAAATCTGGCTACAAGAGGAAAAACCAACAAACCAAAAACCACATAAGAAATTCAGGTATCTCCTCTGGTACCTGCTGCTATTTATTTGCAACTGGACTTTTGAAAATCTTACTCTGATAGGGAGAGCAATTAGCCAAATAATTTTAATAATAAAGTATTCGGATAGCAATGCTCTCTTAGTGTCAATGACAGTATTCCCTGATACACTATTGTTCGGGCCTTTTGTTCTTCTTGTTTTGAATTCACAGAAATGAAGCTCATACATTAGATGATTTAATGTGACATTCTGCATGATAAAGACATCTGGTTTTATGTAATTACCCCAATATTGGGTTCAATAACTTGTATACAGCAAAACCAAGTTTTCCAGAAGAGGCTTTAGACTTGATTGGAAACCATCATGACAGGAAAAATCCATTATTTTTCATAGTGGCTAGTTCTGATGCATAATTATTTCACCATTAAACATATGTGCCTAGATATTTATTTAAATGCACCTAAATCCTTAAATGTGCCTAACCACAGCTTCTTGTCATCACTTTTAAATAGAGTAAAAAACTCATTGTTACGTATCATTTTCTGTCAAGATGTATTTATGACTAATCACCAGTCTTTCAATGTCATCATTACATAAATGTATGAGACCGTTTTCTAATAGATGTTAAGCATTTTTTTCACTTGTCATTTGTGTCACATGCATTCCTTGCTTTCAGTGTTAATTTTGAAATCTGGGCAGGAGCAATTGAACATAATCTTTCATGGTCACCTTCACCATTATTATTTGTGAAGCTAAAACTATTAATTCTACTCACCATTCCGTTGTCTATTTATTCGTAGATTGTATTATCTTTTTTATCTTTTTTGTTATATTTTTTTAAGTTGTAAAATTGTGTTGAACTTATTAGAAATTTAACCAATTTTCATGGTACTCATTACAGATTATTGCATTCCACACCATATATGTGGTCTAGGTGAGGTTTTTTGTTTGTTTTGCTATGGGGTTTTTTGGATTTTGGGGGTTTTTTTGGGGGGCTGGGGGTTGAGGTTTGTAAAAATAATACACTTCCTTGGCTGGGTTTATCATGCAAACTAAGTCACAGTCCAAAATAATTGCTGATAGGTACAATGTATCAGCCATAGAATGCTATCACAGAATTACACGGTTGGAAAAGACCTTTAAGATCATGGAGTACAACCTGTCCTGTCCTAATCTGAACCTTCCCTGGCACAGCTTTGTGCCATTTCCTCTTGTCTTATCACCTGTCACCTGGCTGAAGAGACCATTGCCCACCTCTCTACAACCTCCTTTCAGGTAATTGTAGGCGGTGATAAGGTCCCTCCTCAGCCTCCTCTTCTCCCGACTAAACATCCCCAGCTCCCTCAACAGCTCCTCAGAGGATTTGCCCTCCAGACCCTTCCCCAGCCTGGTTGCCCTTCTCTGAATGCGCTCGAGGACCTCAATCTCCTTATGGTGAGGAGCCCAGAACTGGACACAGTACTTGAGGTGCGGCCTCACCAATGCCAAGTGCTGACTGTTACCTATAAGATTTTTAGAAATTTATAATGTTCTTTCTCACATTTCTCACATGGATGTTCTGGAAAATATTTTCTCCTGACAGTTACTATAAGAAAGTAACTGAGGATTAACTCCACCTCTTCTTGAGATTTGTTTGTCTGATTGTTTGGTTGGGTTTTTTTAATTCTATTCTCAGGTGTGTCTGTGTCTTTAGGCAATGCTGTGGAAGTGGAAATGCATTTTGTGTTTTAGATGTTATACTAAAATTTGGTCTAATCATTACTACTGCTTCCATTCATTTTGTGTAATTAACTTCTGAGCAATTGTGTGTGGGAAAAACTGCAGCAACATACCCAAGAAGAATCAGGGCATCTGATCTGTAATCAACCGCAGACGTGTGATCCTTGTGTGGTATTACATAATGCTTGAAGAGATGGGTGTCCTATCCAGCTTTTCCAGACTTATTTTAGCCCTTTTAGGACAGATAACATTTCAACCTCTGGAGATGCAAGTTTCTTTTGAGAAACATTGTATATGGTATGCTACATGGAACATGAAAATCAACAAACTTTGTAGCAGCTTTTGAAAAATATACTGAAAATAGCATCCTGTTGCTTGAGGACTTTGCAAAAACATGAGCTAAATGTGTTCTCAAAGTAAATTTGTTAGATAGACGCTAGAGCTGTCCTGTAGATCTTACTGTCATCTGCTTGGCTGACATGAGATGGGACTGACTGCACAGAATGGGTGGTTGTGCCTGTGCAAATGGGTGCATCACAGCAAGAGCAGCTCCCCTTTGGTAAAGTGGTGGAAGGAGGAGGCTGTTAACTATTGCTAATAGTTCTGTGCCAGTATCAGACATAGCTTACAGCTTGAACCTTGTGTCTGTATGCAGTGTTCATCTGCCTTTCTGCATGTCTAATTAGAGATACCAATTCACGTGCATAATTCCTGGCATTTTCATGCTTTTTTTTTTTTAAGCGCATAGATTCCTCTCCATCACCATATCTGTCATCGTTATGTTGGTAACTACATGTTATAGCACAGCATGGTTGCATGGAACTGACAAGACTTACATTGCACAAGAAGAGACCCAGAAGTAAAGGCAGAATAGAATTTGACTTTTTTTTTACAGACATTTATGATCTACTTTTGATGTTGAATTACAATCAGTAATGCATTACAATATATACAAATTTTCTACTGCGCAACTGCCACATTTATTTAATTTGCAAATTACAGGCAATCAAAATAATGTGGATTTTTTTTCAAATATATTTGCAATTCACAATGTTGCACTGAATAATATCTGTAGGGTTGGGTTTTTTTCTTGCTTCTAAAATATCCACTTTTTAATCTGTCATTCTGCCACATTGCCTGTACAATATTTTATTTGGAATGAAATATAACACTTAGATGTGGCTTTCTGATATAAATGAGAAAGAAAAAGAATTCTTTAATATATCCTGCACTATTTCCTTTTAATTTTCTGTTGGGGTGCATATTCGTGCTATCATAGTTTACAAACATATCCAAATAAAGAAGAAAATAAACAAGATCGTAACAATGCGTATTCAAATAAATTCTTTGGAAAAATATACTATAGAGTCATAAGCTCATCAGTGTGTCCTAACTGAAATCTTATCATCAAAGAAAAATGAACCTAAAGTTCTTTGGATGTAAATGGAGGAATTGACCAGCTCCGTAAGCTGCATAAGTAGGAGTTGCAACAGTCAGTTGTCAGCTCAGTGAGTGAAGAAGAATACAGTTTCAGAGGAAACCAAATAATCATTCAATCAGAAAATGTCAACAGAAAAAAGGTCTTTACAAAATTTTTCTAAACCTTTAGTAGTTTGACACATACATTTCAATTTTTTCTATATACATAATACCTATTTTTAAAAACAGCTACATTTAAAAATAATTAATTTCTCTGATATGGAATATAACTCTTGGAGGAAATAGTAACCAAAAAAGTCTGCAATCAAATACAGCAAATGATGTCACAATATTAATGAGATATTTAGTTCATAATTTCAGTAAGAAAACAATGTGTCTCTCTCTCCCATGGTAACATCAAAACAGTAGCTATGTCTAGTCCAGTGCCTTCAGTCTAAATGGTCCTTACATGTCTGTCAACCATAATAATTACAGCAATACAGTATTGAAGGAATGGCAAATATTAAGAGTCACATAATAGCAGAAAAAATTGGACTTCTGAATATGACAGTATCTTGCAGTAAATACTTAAGAACTGTTTAGATTTTTTAAAAAGAGCTTTATTGTAAAAGGGCTCTACACATGAGTTAAAAAAAACCAACTTTGGCACATTTGAAAGAATTCAATGTTTTGTAAAGATGAGCTGCAGACATGAATGCAGGGTATGTTCTCTTCTCATACATTTGTGACTGAATTTAAATCTCCAGTTCCTTGTATCCTGTATAGGTGCTTATTCCATTCCACAGTGAGTGTAACAGCACAAGTATGATTAAATTTGGGAGCATTTAACACCTGTTTTGCATAAAATAAAAGGTTTTCCAGATGGAAGCGATAGAAAATCAATCTGAAAGGCAAAATGATTCATTATTGGAATTAATTTATGGTGCTGTTTGATCTCACAGCTAAGCTAGTGGCTAACAGCTGCCAGAAGGAGGAATCCTGCTCTTCACTCCTCACCTCTGGCCATGCAATTGTACCCTTCCCTATGCTCTGACAGCATCAGGCTTCATTGCTTGCAGACAAGATAGCAAACGGGAGAAAACCATTTATGTTGGGGTTTTTGGTGTTTATTTTGGGGTT
>VZTU01021788.1:0-10471 GCA_013400835.1 Zapornia atra | reverse complement strand
CTCGTCGGGGCGGCTGCCGGCAGAGGGAGCGCGCAGCATTGCTGCTCCGCGGCCCTCACACCAAAACCTCCTTGTCCAGGTTCGGTGGTGGAGTGACGCATGTATCAAGAGCGGGATTGCATGTCCAAGCCCTTTCCCATTTATTACAACATCATAACTTGAGAGTTAGCGGCTTAACCTGAGTAACAGCTTTCCCCTTGTCCTCACAGAAGGTTTCATTCTAGTCAATTAGAATAATGGCTGTTTATTTAGCCATCTGGTCAGAACACAAACCTGGGATGTGCTGTAAACACACATGAAATCACTGCTAAAGAACAAGGAGGTAATAGAGTAACAGCTTTGGAGAGCCAAAAGCTTCCTTGTGGCTCTTACAATTTCCATAAAGCAAGTAAATTTACGTAAGAAAATACTCGCTAACACAAATAAAGCAACATGAGCTCAAAAGTCAGGAAAGCCAAATGCTAAGCTTTAACTTCCTCAGTTTTAACTCTTCACATTGTACATCCTGTAGTTTTTATGGTAGACCGTAAATAACAAAATGATACATTAAGGTTTCCATTTAATAAGGAAACCAGGAATAGAAAATAACACGTGTACAACTTGGCCAACTAAACACTGTGGAAACAGTCTTAAACTTTAGTGTTTCCTGAGTCTGGATTGAGGATGGTTTAGACCCACATCTGGATCAAATGATGTCACTTGCATCCTTCTCAGATATGAAACTATGGCATAAGATATCTTCTTACACTAATATTACTCAGCTCCTGTGGTTTGGGTTAGTGTATTTAGATTGAAAAGCAACAATTATAAATTTTACCAACAAAGTCATTCATTTGGAAAAGTTGCAAGGCACTCGGAAAGGAGTGAGAAGCTTAAGAAAAAACATCTCATACTGAGAGATACTTGGCTTCTTGAGATACCCACATTCAAACAAGAGTGTTCAGTTAATCACAGCTGATAATGATCTGTCTTTCATGAAATTACATCAGAACTGCTACAACAGTTGCAAGTAAATTGTTTCTCATTTACATAAGCACAAGCACAATTAAACAAGATATTCAGTTACATTTAAGACATAAGATCAAGCTTTTCAAGAGCCTACCATTTGACATAATCATTGGATTATGAAAGGTTTCGTTTTGCCTTTGTGGTTGCGGAAAACTCCTACAGTGAACTCTAGTTCTCTCCTTATTCGTATATCTTTTTTAGAATGTCCACCTCCTGCTTGGTTTAGAGGTCTAACTTGGAAAGTGTCTAAAGTAAAATTTAGAGAAAGTGCAATACAGGTGCATGAGAGTGTAAGTACCGGTGAGTAATTTGAGCATATTTTTGAGACCTTTGAAAATATAAGAAAAATTGAGATCTATCTTGTATGCTGTAAGTAGACAGTAAAGCATCCTGTGCAGGCACAGTCTTCAACAACTGCAAAATCCCTGAAAATGGATCAGACCCAATTTTGAATGGCAAGACACTCGGAGTAGGCACAGTTACATTGATGGCCTGAGACATGCTATCACAACCTCTTTGGCACATCACACTTTCCTCTGAGAGTGGGACTGAATGGGATTAGAAGGAAACTTACCTTTCAGCTTCCCAGTCCTTTCCCCCTGGATTCCAGATGTCCTCCAGGGGCCTTGCAGATGCTTAAAATTACACCAGCTTCACTTATACCACAACTACCATGTAGGGAACCAAAAGCACACCTTCAACCATTCCAGCTGCCAGTGTTATTAGCTAATTTTGCTCTAAGATATTGGGTGAATGAGAGGCATCTTCCATAGCACCTGCAGGTCTTCTGCATTAGAACATGGGATTTAATTCAGACCAACCTGAGGACTCTCTAGTTCCAGCATATGTGTCTTTGATTTGAGGTATTTGCTCTAACGTTTGGTCACTTGGATCTTTGCTCATACATTTTGTCTGAAGGCCCAAGGGTATTTCCATGTATAGACAGCCCACATTTTAAAACAAAGGCTTTATTCCCACTGATACAGAACTGAAGAGCACTTGGCAGTTCCAGTTGTCTGGTGGACTGGCAGTTTGGAATGTTAACATTTCATTCTTTGAAATTCTTGAATAAAGGTTCTCACCATGTGTGTTTCTAAAAGGAATTTGAGGTAGCTATGAGTATCAGAGACTGTACAAAGCTATGAAGTACTCACCACGCAAGTTCACTTGGAGTTTTAACTGGATCTGGGAAAAAAAAAAACCCAATCTCAAAACAGTTGCAAGTGTTCCAGGAAAAACAGTCGTTTCTTTTACTTCATCACCTCTCACTCTGTTGGAACTCAGAGCACGTAGATAGGTCTAGAACAAGGGTGGGACATGTCCAGAAGTGCTTTCCTGAAAGGAGCACCAAGTGCTCACAGCCTCTCCAAGCCAAAAGCCTGCAACAAGTCCCCAGATACCAGGATGTTTTGTTACACCAGGATGTTTCATTACACCTCGCCATGCACTCTGAAGTCACAGTCTGCTGAAAACAGGACTCATGCACAGCAGAGTGCTCCGCGTTGATGCATATTTGTTGAACTGCCACAAGCAAAAATTAGCCTGCAAAAGACCCCAGCAATGCAGCGGTGCAAACATGCACACAAAACACAGGACCTTGCCTCTCAGCAGGAAAGGACCCCAAAGGCTTCTGGGCAACTGCTACATTTTAAGTAAAATACAGGAATATCTTGTATGTTTTTATTTTGCTTACTCATTTCTTTTCTAACAGGAAAACTTGTCAGCTTGCTGTCCTTTTGCATGTTTGAGATGAACAAGCTATTTTGACATAAATCAAAATTTTATTATCATTTCACATAAATTCTTTCTGCAAATATTTTCTGATGGTTCTATTCCTAAATTATCAAGTCATATAAAATATATCTGTGGCCAAGCCGACCAAAGTCCTTGTAACTCATTGGGTAAGCAATGGTTACACATCTTAAAGTTTCCTAAGCATGGCTCTGGCAGATCAGAAGTGCTGATATTTTAAACAAAATTTCATAGTGTTTTAGTGAAGAAACTATTGGTCCAGTGGACTTACTACACTATATGTTTCTTGCATATATTTTTATGTTCTGGCAACATTCCTAAAATATTAAATAGACTCATAAGAACATTCAAAATCCTTCTAAATCTGCAAATATTTTTTGCCATTTCTTTATTAAAGTACAACACTCAAAATTAAAACGTCGGGTAACTTCTATTTTGAGTTTCCTGCTGCTAGTAGCTGATTCTGCATGAGTTTGAACCGAAGAAGGAAGAGAATTACCAGGCAATAGATGCAGACCATGCAGACCAAAATCAAGAAGTTTTTGCAAAAGTTCATTGAAACCAGTGATGTGTGGTGCACATTAGGTGGTGTTTGTCTGAACAGGGGTTTTCCAACCCTACCTGCATGTATGCCCCACCTCCTCTTATGTGTATGAAATTTATTTGTTCACAAGCTTGTGAGGGCTTAGCCCCTGGGCACATGCTTTGTAGGATGGTGCCCAGGAGATGAGGACGAGAAGAGCTGGTTGAGGGTGAGAATGAACCAGGAAGCCCAGGGGTTTCTCCTCATTTGCACATGGGGCAGCTCCCTAAAGTCCCTAATTTTCACTGCAACTTCCCCCATCCAAAAAAACCCCAAAACCAAACCAAACCAAAAAACAACCGTACCAACTTCACTATGATCCACTTCAAAACAATCATTTACCTAATTGGGCAATATTCAAGTAACCTCTGAGCTGCATTATGGTATAAATAAGTTTTAGCTGGAACTAAAAAGCAATGAGTACGCGAGTGTATAGCAGTGTAACGGTCATATAACATGTGACAGAGAAGGAAAACCATTTCTGGTTGCCAGCAGAGTAAAACCATGTCAAGGAATTTCAGATTGTATGCAAGTAAGAGCTTTCCCAGTGTATGGACACTAACAGAACACATTTCCTGGATACTCTAGCACCAACTTGCAAAAGCAGGTAGGACAGACACCTCTAGGAAGGACACACATCCTGCCTGGGGTGGTGAGTAGAGATCTCTCTGTGTCAGCACTTCTTTCTCTGGCTGGGAGTCTCTACAGAGTGCCCACCAGAACTTTTTTCTACCCAATCTTGTTTGCCAGGTTATCCACTGTATTATCACAGAATCATAGAAACATAAAGGTTAGAAAAGACCTCCAAGATCATCTAGTCCAACTATTCCTCTACCACCTACATCACTAACTAAAACATTGCCTTAAACACCCCGAGGAACGATGACTCCACCATCTCCCTGGGCAACCATTTCCACTGCCTAACCGCTCCTTCTGAGAAGAAATTTCTCCAGGTTTCTAATCTGAACCTCCCCTGGTACAACTTGCATCCACTCCCTCTTGTCCTATAGCTAGTTATCTGTGCGAAGAGGCTGAGCCCCCAGCTCACCAGAACCTCCTCTCCCCTGAGCCTCCCCTTCTCCAGATTGAACTGTCCCAGTTCACTCAGCCACTCCTCATAAGACTTACAAGTTCTATTTTCATGGAGTCTTCTATTATTTTGAATATATACTTACAATGTTCTCTGCAATATTACCACAGCAGAGGAACTAATCAATGTAAAATAGACTTCTTCAACTCCATTCTTTGAACTAGTTAGCTGTGGTATAAGGAGTTGTCTGGCTACTCAGCATGGCCTGATTTACCTTGCTGGTGGGTTAAGTCTATTCAGAGCAGAGGTGTAAGAAGAATCTGTGTTTTATCCCACTTTGGAAACTGACTGGGAGCCATTAACACCTACTTATCATGCCTTTCTGCACAATACTAATAAGGCTGCAATTTTTGCAATGTTTTCTGAAAAGTCTAAAATGGGCTTGTTCAGCAAAACTGCAAGTGGAAGCCAGAAGGAAAGGGAGTATTTTAAATATAAAATTGCTTCAAGGCTCCCTAGTGCCAGTATTTTGGAAACATATTCTGCATTAGTCTCCCTCTCTCCAATAAAAATTGGTGAGAGTCCAAAACTCCAATCTATTGTTTTTGGAAAGTATGCCCTTGTTAAACCTTTTTATGTAATATGAAGTTTAAACATTTATTAATCAAGAAGTATATCCTTTTCTTTCTTTTTTTTTTTTCCCCCACAAGGATTGTCTCTGAAGGTTCAGTTAAGGCCCTGGTTTCACACTCAGTTTTACATCAGTGGATTTTTGCATCTATCCCAGGAATAAAAATAACAATAGAAACAGAAAACATCACAGGAATGGGGTTTTGGAGAGAAACTGACTATTCTAATGACCAATTTTTGGTGGGCTCCAGATAGGACACAAATAATATATATAGTGTAACTAGAACACCAAACATGAAATACAAGACAATGTTAAGTCAGAGAATTAAAATTATACCTCCTGCAGTAAATTAATCTGTGCTGCAGATAGATACCTCTTGCAGGTTTTAGAGTTGGTCCATAAATGTAAAGTTTAGAACAAGGAGAGGAAGAAGAAACATGCTGCTAAGGACAGAAGAAGAAAGAAAATGTTTAATTGTTTCAGCCACAGTAGTAGAGTGAGGCTCTGAATATCAGGAGTCAGGGAATGAACAGGTTCATCACAGAGAACATTAAAAAGTCCTTTCTCTGGGGTCTGTTTGGCAAACTCACTGACACTGTCATAGATACACTTCACAGTTAAAGAAAGAGAGGTTATTAAAAACTCCTTACTGTGGCTAGGGGGGATACTGGTTATTGTAACCAGTTTTTTACCTGTCTTGGATGTCCATGACATTCGGGATGGTCCCTCAGCTTTACTTCCATCACTCTGTTACAACAGCCCAGAAATCCAGAGACACCAAGCAGTGTCAGGCAGGGGGAGATTAAGTAGAAATTCTCCATTCCTAGGCACATAGGAGCTACAATCAGATACTCAAACAGATTTATCATCTTTAGGCATTTAATATTTTAGTTTATCTAGCAAAGAGTTGGTAACTCCACTAAAAATAATGGCTTTTAATGGGAGGATTTGTCCCCTCCTTTTCATATCTGAACAGAAAAGTGATAAATCTCTTTTAAGTTTCCTTGGCTATAAGGCTAACATGGGATGTTTCATCACATTTTAAGCAATGAAAACGTGAAACAAAGAGTTAGGGCAGTTCCAACTTTGCATTTGCAAACCTTAGCTTTTATCACTTAGTAAAATGTATAATGTAAAATAATGGAGTTGGTTATCCAGGACATACTGGGAATATTTGTAATATAACTGTCTCTGACAGAATTCCTTAATTGTTACCTTTTTTTTTTTTTAAAGTTTTGCCTTAAAGCTCTTCCTATACTAGATTGTCTTAGAGTCATATCATAACCCACTTTGACAACAGAAATCCTGATAGAAAACAAGAGCAAATTTCAAAAGCTCTTTTTTCAACAAAGGTGGCTCATCATAAGGAATTGTCTCAAGTGCTCTTATTTGACTTACATGAAGACCGAAACCTTATAAAACAGGAAAAACTGATTTAGCAAAGCTTATGCTAAAGAATCTTGTTTGCAGAATTATGGCTTATTGCTAAACTGGGCATATCTTGAAACTGCTGTATGTGATTATCCAAGAGAAGTTGGTCATTAACCTGAATTTTTCTGCTCTCACTTATTCATTCATTTCTTCCAAAGCTCTGAATGTAACTTAACATGTAGGAATGCCTGTTGAGGTACAGATTAATATTTTCTAACTCCTTCTTAATATGTTTTCCTAACCTGGTACAACTATGAAGTCACATAAAACTGCCCAAACCAATATGAGATTCACCACAGGGTTCATCATTCCTGCCCAATGACACAGTGGAGCTGTCAGCAAAACAATCACTCATTTGTCCAACTCCTTAATAAAGTTGGAGTTGTCACTTCATATTTTCACATTATGTTTGGCTTAAAAGATCAAGACACATATTGCTGAGTTGGCTGGCCTTGGTAGATGAAGCTAGACCAGGAGTCCCTAAAGAACAGAAGCAGGACCAACGATAAATAGGAATGGTGTCACGTAGCTTTTTCAGAGTATGTAATGTGGTTTCAGGAACACACATTTGTTTCTAGAATGGCTCTTTCCTGTAATTTATGAGCTACAGGTCCTCAGAGGTTAAACACAGTCCATGGTGGGTAAACTGTACTTTCAGCATAAGCTGTAACTCAGAGGAGGCCCCATTTCACCCCATCCTCCTCAGAAAGCGGGAAGAAGGACATCAATGCCATTTCCTCAGCTTTCTTTCTGAGCTACACATCATTGCCAGTCATCAACTTCAGTGGTCATCCTGCCTATTTTTTCTATAAGGAAGCATCTGGTGAGCAATTGCAGTCCTTCTTTTCTAATCTGTCTTGCTAAATCTACTATCCATGTGTTTGGCATCATCACTGCAGCTGAAGCTCGCTGCCCAGTCCCAAAAGGAAATGAATATACTTTAATGTCACAGGTCCATAATAATATTTTTAAATATTTTTTTTTTAAAACTACATTCATGTTTCATAGAAACATAGAAACACACAAATATCCGAAGTTCTAATGGACCCATAAATATCATCGAGTGCAACTCCTGGCTCCAGACAGGGCCAGCCATGTCTGAGCACAGGACTTAGCACATCGTCCAGATGCTTCTTGAACTCAGCCAAGCTGGGTGCTGTGACCCCTTCCCTAGGGAGCCTGTGCCAGTGCCCAACCACCCTCTCAGTAAAGAACCTCTTCCTAACATCCAACCTAAACCTCCCCTGTCACAGCTTCATGCTGTTCCATTGGATTCTATCCCTGGTCACAAAAGAGAGAAGATCAGTGTCTGCCCCTTCACTCCCCCTCGTCAGGGAGCCACAGCCCATGTTGAGGTTTCCCCTTAATCTCCTCTTCTCCGAGTTGAACAAACCAAGAGACTTCAGACTCTCCCTGCAAGACCTCCCCTCCGGAATTTCCACCATCCTCACTGCCTTCCTCTGGACAATCTCCAGCAGTTTTATGTCTCTCTTGTACTGTGGCACCCAAAACTGCACACACAGGACTCAAGGTGAGGCCGCATCAGCACAGTGTAGAGCAGGACAATCCCCTCCCTGCACTNAATCCCCTCCCTGCACTGGCTGGCCATGGTGTGCTTGATGCACCCCAGGATAAGGTTGGCCCTCCTGGCTGCCTGGGCACACTGCTGGCTCATGGTTAACTTGTTGTCAACCAAGACCCCAAATCCCTCTCAGCATGGCTGGCCTCCAGTGTGTCTTTCCCCAGCCTGGATGTGCAGCCAGGGTTGCCCCTTCCCAGGTGCTGAATCCAGTACTTGCCCTCGTTAAACTTCACGCTGTTGGTGATTGCCCAGCTCTCTAATCTGTCCAGGTCTCTCTGTAAGGCTTCTCCACCCTCAACAGAGTCAACAGCTCCTCCCAATTTAGTGTCACCTGCACATTTATTTAAAAGACACTCTCTAGTCCTGAGTCCAGAACCACTGTGACTGGTCGCCAGCCAGATGTAACCTGATTTACTATAACCCTCTGCCCCAACCTTTCAGCCAATTACCTGCCCAACACATTATGGCTTTGTCTAGTTGTATGCTGGACATTTTGCTCAGCAAGATACTGTGAGACCCAGGATCAAAAGCCTTACTAAAATCCAAAATGTAACATCAAAGAGTTCCCGTTGGTCAACCATCTGGGTGACCTTGTCATATGAGGAAATCAAGTTGGATAAACAGGACCTTCTGCTCCTGAACCTGTGTGGCTGTGACTTATGATTGCATTGTCCTGTCGGAGTTTTTCAGTATCTCCCAACATGATTTTCTCCATAATTTTACCAGGCACTGAGGTGAGATTGAAAGGCCTGTAATTACAAGAGTCCTTTTTCTGGATCTTTATGTGCTCTGGCACAACATTTTCCAGCTTCTAGTCAACCGGGTCTTCTCCAGATTCCCAAGACAGGAACAAAATTATAAGTAACTTTTGTGTGCTGAGACTCCTGATGAACATTGAGATCTATTCCTTTTCCTACGGATAAAAAGTCTATTTCAGTTATTGCTCCTTGGAAATTATTAGAATAAATGAAGTCTAATTTTACTGTAATATTTAGGGTAGATGAACTGAGCAGCCCACATTTTCACCAGCTGCAATCAGTTGACTCTAGAATGGTTCAGAGACAAACTTTCCAGGAAGGGGAAACTTTCATCAAAACCCTCAACTGATGCAAATTAAGTAGTCCTTTTTTCCCAAGCTTTGCCCTAAAGTGATGGGTTTGAAGTGCTTTCAAACAAAAGAGAGTTTTAAGAATTCCAGTGAAAGAGGGATGTTTCTGAAGGGCGTTATTATTATTATTAGGGCTGTTTGGGAATCTTCTTTCAGAAATTTTTTTTTTTAATTCTAGTTCTTAAGATGCAAATAGTCAATTCTGACTTTGCAAATTTCTGGAGGGAGCATGGGGACAGTGCCAGTTAATAAAGACTTCCACCACTGTGAGTCTAGAAAACCTTGGAGGCTGCCAGTCTCAAGACCCAAGGCAAGGCTCTCAAGGTTCCATGTTCAGACCACTTATGGCAGAGCTTCCTGGCCTTACCTGCTAACACTGAGCTAAGCTGACATTTCCAGGTTTCCTGATTCTGCTGTAGGGCAGTAAGACAAAATACAGGGGAGTATGTATATTTACTTTCGTTTAAAAAAAAATAATTAAAAAATCACTTTCAGACACAAGAATAACTTTGAAGATTTTTGTGACTTAAGAAAAAAACTTGACTGTATTAAAAAAACCAGTTATTTTGATTAAAATGTTGAGTAATGCTTGATTTTCACAGACTCATAGAATGATTCTATGAAAATTTTATGTCTCTACACAGTTGTTTCTTTACATAACCTCAATAACTAGAAGCTTATGCGTAATACTCTTTAAACTTTATTAAATAACCAAGCAAATAGGCTCTAACAAACTATATCATTGCTGGCCGGAAGTTTGGGGCAGCCCAGGATATTCTTGTGATGTCACTACGGAGCACCTGTGACTGCCTCCTGACATCACTGCTCTTTATCAGCCCCCGCCTCTGTCCCAGCATATATTGCTCAGGTGTCCAGCAGCACACAAGCATCCTGGACTTGTGCTTGGGTCCTGGCTTTGAGGAGTGCAGCATCTCTGGGTGCTGAGCTCAGGATGCCCCTTCCCACTCTCCTCTCCCCACTGCCTACCTCTGGGGTCCTGGAGGTCCCACTTAGTGGCTGTCCCAGGGACATGGGCCCCGCTGAAGACTCCCAGTGAGTTCTTCTCTGTGCCCTGAACACCTCATCCTTCAGGTACCCCCTGCTAGCTAAAACTGAACTGAACGTCAGGCAGTGAGGCAGGGGTCTGGGACTGGCAGGGACCATGCCTGAGGGAGCTGAGAGGACATGAGCAGAGGGCAGCCCATGGGTCTGGCTGCCACATGGAGCTGCTGCTGCAGCTTCTGCTTTTCAGACCTCTGAAGGACCCTTTGGGAGGCCCTTCCCTCCCCTTTCTCCCCAGCCCTGTGTGCTTGTACTTTCTCAGCTTTTCTCTTCCTAGCGTGAGG
>VZTU01021787.1:55077-75775 GCA_013400835.1 Zapornia atra | reverse complement strand
AAAAGGTTTACCTCACTAATGCAATGTAACTAGAAGAAAACAAACCAAAAACCAAACCAAGCCAAACTAAAAAACAGAACAAACCTGATATAATTTCTCCATAGCTCTGCCTCTTCTTCACTAAATTCTGCTCTGTATTAAATGTGCAGTCAAGTCAGTAGTAAATTGAACAGCAGAGAGGAGGAAAATGTAAACTGAAAGCTTTACTGCAGTGATTGATTCTAGCTTTGCTAACCAAAATCAAAAGGGCTTGGTATGAGATTGACCTTAGGCTTGGATTTTCTTTTTATCCTATTGAATAAATACCCGTCTTGGAAGGCATCAAAGATTCCTGAAATGCTCAGTTGAACTCATGTTGCAAAATAAGTTCCTGGTGAGATCATGCTTGACAAAAGCTAATGAAAAGATAAAAAAGGTGAGAATGTAGATACAGTGCACAGCAGGTCATAAAATAATAAAAAAAAAGAAGATATATGGTACAGACATTAGATTTGCTTCTATCTTCTAAGTGCTGGTATCCAATTCTAGCAAGGAGAAAAGCTGTCTCTAAATGGATTAATACTCCCAAACAAGGGCCACTTGCTGTGTTTACACTGAGAACTAGGTCCTCACAAACATCAGGATGAGCCATATGGCGTTGTACTAGATGAAAATCTGATCCTAATTTAATCCTAGGTGTTTACATATCAGGTTCTGTGCATATAAGGATATCTAAAAAAATCCTGGAAAATAAGCAAATATCAATCAGTCCAAGTCTGTGAAGTTGCTCAGGATTTGAACTGAAGCAAGGAAGACAGGAAATTGACACGTAACCTTTGATTACTATGTACTCTTTTCCTTCTGTAAGGAAAATTACAGAATCCCAATTTTGCTCTTAGTCTGGGACAAATTCACCTTCTGAAATAAGCTATTTCACCTTTCAAACTCCTACACGCTGTCAGTGACATCTAATGATTCCAAACTTGCAAGGATGATGGCGAAACAAGAGACCATGGGTCATGCAGAAAAGGATTTCATTTGAGTTTGAGATCTTTCATTCTATTTATGTCAGCCTGTGTAACCTAAAAGTTACACACTTACTAGTGTATAGAGGTATCATACAGTCCTGACAGCATACCCCCGCCAGGTCAAAATTTTAGAGTGGAATGTATTATTATTTACTTGACCCTAAACCAGAGCAAAACTTGACCCTAAAACATGAGCAAAGCAGAGAATATTTCAAAGTTTTTATCATAGGGATAAAACTGGTCCAGTTGCCTAAAGAAGGCAAGTTCCTTAGGTTTCCCAGAGAGCTAAAAATCACCTAAGGACTACCATTCATGTCTACAGGGGCAGAGCTGAAGCTGACAGACTGAGATGTGAAGAAACCTGAAGACTTCTTACCTAGGATAGCACATGGCATCAAAAGATCTCGACAGAATAATAAGAACATATATGTATTTCTTTACTGAGCTTTTCCTCTAGTGTATTTCTAAACCAACTTCTAAGTGACTTAAAAAAAAAAGAAGAAAAAGAATGCATTTTACAAGCACATTAGTACTAAAATTAAACCTAAATGTTTCCTCTACTCAACAAAAGGCTTTTCTCCACTGGGAAGAAATTTCTGCAGAAGGTTGTTTTGCAAATAACAATACAAACAGCAGATGTCTTATGCCTTTTTTAGCTTCAACCTACACGAAGAATATCAACAGCAATGAAGCTGTTAACATAACTGAAGGAAGTGACAAATAGTTATAAATTCAGGTTGAAGTAGAGGACACTTTATTCTAACTTAGAGCAACTACACTCCCATATGAGTTTATTTGCTTAAAGCTATTTAGTATGGTTCCTAGGCATAGTAGCTACATCCTAAAGAAAAAGATTGGAAATCAGGATCCTTAGCAGTATAGACCAGTTGGATTCTCTGAATACAGGAAAGAAAGTGAATCAGATTATTTCTAGTACACAAAACCCAAAACAAACAAACAAACAAATTAATAACAGAAGCTGTGAATTTGTCAGGAATACTTTGTGGCAAACCAAACAAAATTCCTTACATAACCTATTGTAAATACAGAGGAAGCAACAGTTGGTATACAATTGGGTTTCAATATCCCTCTGCCATTGCTTCACATAGCATTTCCAAAAGTAGGCTAAGAAAACTGTCTAAAGTTTGGAACTTGCCTGTTCTGAGCTTGGTGCAACTTAATTTAGTCCTTAATGACTTGAATGATTGAATAGATAGCCCTCTGATTGCATTAATGCAGTGCACCAGTCAAGTGGAAGGTGAGAAATCTGAGAAGCAGTCTTTTCATTTCAAATAATCTTGACAAACTGCAAAACAAAAAAATGATTCCACCACACAAGAGAAGCAAACTGCAAGTTATTTTTTTCAAAAAGATGGCTGGTAATGATGTTCTTCCTTTTTTCTTCATTCAGAGTAGTTTCTATTGTTCCAAGATCTCATCCTCAAAAGTAAACCTAGTCAAAGTGGCTTCTTATTATGTCAAAATATACTCGTATGAGTTATTAACATTCATTAATTCCCCCTTGCCTGTAAGGGGCAGAGAACCTCATCCTTAAATACAGAAAGACTGACAAGGTTACAGCAGGTCACAGTCAGAAGGCTGTAGTTCCCTTGTCTATTGTCACCAGAATTGATGGTCTAAAACATTGTTGCCTGTCTGGGATCTGACTGGGTGAAATTTTTACTGGTGAGATGGATTATGATTGCTGCTGTTGCCTCTGTTGCTGCTGTTGTTGCTGATGTGGCTGCTGTTTTATGTTTGAGCAGTCATTCAATGGACTTCAAAATGAAAGATGAAGGAAGCAAGGATGATACGAAGATCTCATTCCAATTACTATATGCTAAATCTCAGCAAGAGAAAACTGTAGAAACTAATTACCAGGAATAAGCATAAATAGGATTGACCCTAGATAAAAGGGTAGCATCATCTTGCACTAATGATATAAAATACACTCTCATTTCTAAGACAGTAGCACATTTAAAACCCAGGATATATGATAATGAAGTTATAGATGTCAATTTGAATGCAACATCAAATTTGAAAAAACAGCCTTGCAAAGTGAGCTGATTTGCATTCCCAATAAGTAAAAACTACTTGTATGGAGTTGTACTAGTTTGGAGGCTATTTGACTGTGGGTTTTGGGGTTTTTTTTGTTTAACCCAGAATTTCTTTTTTAAAATTTGTTATTAAAAAGCCAAGATCAGATGTACCTCAGTTGTTCCTCAAAGGCATTTGTCCAAGCCAAGTTGTCAAGGGAATTTCCATGTCCTCTACAGAAAATATGTTCCAGTGCTTCAAAATTTATATCCCTCTCTGAACTTCAAACTTATTACCTGAAATCTATTTTCTTATCCACTGTAATTATAAAGAGCTTTTTTTTTTTTTTAAATCCATCATTAATCCATGTATTTTCCTATCTTCTGCTAAATCTTTTGTTCTTAGATCAAACTAGTCCAGATCCTCCATTATTTTTTTTTCCCTCTAGGGTTTGTTTTCTAAGCTTCTTCCTGGTTTTGTTCGCGATTCTCTCCTGATCCAGAGTATAGTGTCCTGCACTCTAGGGGGAGCCGGAGGAGAGCCCAGCAGTGTAGCTTAGTTTGTTGATAACTGTCTTGTTGCCTGCCAGGATAAAGCTCCTGTTTCACCAAAGTCTTCATGTCTGTACTGTGCATTGTGTTATTTCCTGTCACACTATTCTCTTGGGCAGTAAGAGTGATTGATTGAAGTTACTGCTGAATTCCAAAGCTGAAAAAATATGTACCCCCTGACAGATATAGGGGTCCAGCTTGGCTGTCAGGCACCTCAAAGGATCATTCCAATAGGTGGTATAGATGAGACCATGCCTTGTTTTTCATTCTCATCTGCAAATGTACACAGATAAAAAGATAAAACAATAGTGTGCTGCCATAATTAATGAAAAGAACTTCCCTTATCCAATGAAAACTTTATAAACTCAATTTACTTCATAGAGAATTAGTGCATCTTTTATGCTTAGGGTCTCTTGTGGCCCTTTTGGATGTAAGTTACGCCTGAAATTGGCCCAGACCCTGGAGTTGCATTGTGACTTGACCATCTTTAAAGAAATGTCTATCCATGTGTAACAATTACTAATGTACTTGGTGAAAAAAAGAACAAAAATTCATGAAGTGGAATTCATATACCTGTCTCCTTTTCCAAAACCTAAAAGCTGGAGAACTGAGCATTGGCACTACATACATCTGCTCAGATAAGGAATCTCATCCAAACTGATGTCCTTTTCTGTCAGATATTTTGTGACCAAAGACACTTCTCTATTATTTTCACTTTGCAGCAAGAAAACTAATAACCCCTAACATACTCTCAAAAAGAGTTAATGACCAACATTGCTTTCTTGATCAGTATTCCTGCTCCAAGTTACAAGAATAATCTAATGTATGCGGTTAAAATGAACTATCCTAAACTCATTAAAGTATTTATTTCATTTAGTAGAATCACCACAATGCCAGACAGTATATTTTTTTCTAAAAAAGATCGTTTAGCCACTTTTGACAATGAAAAAAGATTCTATAAATTCATACACAATTCCAATACATAGTCCATTCCTTCTTACTTTTTAAGCTCTTATGCCCCGTGGGAGACTACATGGGGAAAAAAACCCAAACCAACCACTCAAAAAATGTTTAAATTCTTCCATGTGCTATGAAATGCTGATATTTTTGCTGAAATTATCTTTTTTTAGCTGTAAAGGGCTCTACATTAAACCTCCTGCCTTTAATGAGAGTGGTCAGAGTTAACACCCTGAGAGTAATTGACACTTGGATTTTCAGTGTCTGGAATATCAGTTATTTAACAGAATGACCAGAAGCAAACAAAATGTTAAAAATGTCTCCTTAGCCAACACATATGTCAGACACCAATTACTGCTCAATTTGCCAGGGTTTTCTAATTTTTTTTTTCATTAATGACACAGTTTTGATACTTTTATCTATGCAGAAATAGTGCTTAGTTAGTTTGCTTTTTGTCAAAAATTAAAATGATGAATTGTAGATATTTTGTGGATCGAGTGGCCACTTCTTGACCTCACTTAAAACACATATAGGTCTTGTTTTATATGCATTGTTAGTAGCTTAAAACATGTGAATTAAGAAACTGGAGAGGAACAGATGCACCAGTTCATGGTATTTTTCACATGCTGTGCCATTATTACATAAGGAGCTACAGGAAGTAAACTTCCTATAGGTGCACAAATTCATCAGTTCTTTTACATCCAAAAATATGAAAGCTTTCACTACAGCTAAATACACAAATTAACATCTTAGTTACATATAACTCTGTAATGATGAAGTCTGATAACCATTATTTTGTCTCTAATTTCAGTATCATACGTGGTTTTAGATGTGAAGTTGATATGTAAGAAAATTCAAAATTTTACTTTTTCAAAATGGATTAATTAAAGACAGAAATAAATATGTATATGAAGTTCTCTAATGTTAAAGGAACACTCGAAGTCTGACAGCTTGCTGTTTTATACAGACCAGCCCTGTGCCACTACCACAGCCAGGAGCAAGGCACTGGGTACAGCCCCAGCCCCAGGCATCTGGCACCTCTCTGGGAATGGGCCAAGGCAGGGAAAGGCTGTGGACCACGGCTGGGCAGGACTGTTAGAATCTGGGGACCAGCCCTGCAGCAGCATCACTGGTCGGGGCTGATGGCCCCGGTAAGGTGAAATGGTGTCCTGGGCCACAGACAGGGTGGGGGAGATCCCAGAGACCTAACATGGTGTCCACTTCATAAATGACCATGCCTTTTGTCATTTACAGCAACACTATTTCTCCAGACTCTTCCATTTCCTCATATGCTAAGTCAATGGTCTCTCCAGGTTCCACACTGGCACTTCAAGGGCACCAGCAGTGCTTTTCAAGTCTGTTTCTGTTTTCCCAGAACTGGTCACAGAGTCACAGAATCACAGAATTGTAGGGGTTGGAAGGGACCTCAAGAGATCATTGGGTCCAACCCCCCTGCCAAAGCAGCTCCCCAGCTCATATTGCACAGGTCGGCATCCAGACGGGGCTGGAATATCTCCAGAGAAGGAGACTCCACACCCCCCGGGCAGCCTGTCCCAGGGCTCTGTCGCCCTCACTGTGAAAAAGTTCTTCTGTATATTGGTGTGGAACTTCCAACTTGAGGCCATTGCCCCTTGTTCTGTCTACATAGACAACTGAAAAGAGGCTGGCCGATTTTCCTCTGTGTCCCATACTTAAGACACTTACAAACATTAATAAGATCCTCTATCAGTCTTCTTTTCTCAAGGCTGCCCCCCCATTGTGGCACAGGGAGGGGCAGGGACTGGGAAAATGGGGGTTTCGGTCAGTTCCTTGCAAGTTTGTTTCCTTCTTGGCAGGTGAGGGGCATTCATTCCACACCCCTTCCCCCTGCTGCACTGTGGGGTCCCACCCACGGGAGACAGTCCTCCACAAACTTCTCCAGTGTGAGTCCTTTCCCACAGGGCTTTATCTCTTCATCAGCTGCTCCGCTGTGGATCACTGCTATGGTGGGCAGCCATAAATCACAATGTCTCTACAGTCCTTCCCGGGGTCACCAGCCCCCCCCCCAGCAAACCTGTTCTGGCACAAATCTCTCACTTGTCTCTGTCTCTCTCCATGGGCTGCAAGTGCTGCCAGGGGCTTGCTGCAATGAGGGGTCACAGCATCTTCTCTATGTCTCCACCTGCTCCATCCAGCGTGGAGCCTCTCCACGGGCTGCAGGTGGGGTCTTGGCCTTTTCCATGGGCTGCGGGGGGACACCTGCACTACCAAGGGTTTCTCCATGGGCTGCAAGGGCATCTTTCTCTCTGGCACCTGGGGCGCCTCCTCTCCCGCCCTCCCTGGCCTTGGTACCTGCACAGCTCGTTACATCTCCTCACTCCTTTCTCTGGTGGCAAAATTCAGCTGCTTCTGTTTTTTTTTCTCCTAGATGTGATTCCCAGAGGCACTGTGACCATCGCTAATTGGCTCGGCCCTGGTCAGCAGCAACTTTGGCCTTGAATTGGCTGATGCCTACAATCTGGGGCCTGCAGAGCATTCCAGCAGCTCCTTACAGCAGACATTTTCTGCAGCCCCCGTTCTCTCCCAGCACCCAGCTACTCAAAACTGCGACAGTCACTAAGGTGGTAGCTCCATGCTGGCTGGCCTCTCTCTGTTGGTATTTCATGGTGCTCACAGCCATTATGGCTGCTCACACCACGAGACCCCAGGACCAGGCAGGATCTGTAAGACCTCAGGGCCCTGACAGTAGAAGCTCGAGGGACAGCCGGGCTGGAGGGACCATGGGCCATCCTGGCACAGATTTTGTCCACAGATGCTCAGGTAAAAGCCACCCACTAGAGGAGAATGTACAGTTCCATCTCCGCACAAGTGCCCATGCATACCACATCCCAGGATGCTCCTTTAGTGCCATGCTATATAAATAAGAAGTCTGGAGGCTTCCAGTTATTCTGAGCCACAGTACTAGTTCACAGAATAAACTCATAAGAATGTCTGACCATGACACTGTTGCAGGGAGATGGAATCAAGAGCAGGGAGTAGGTCTTATGAGTGACTGGTTAACCTTGGCTTCTCCTCAAGATTTCTCCCAGCACAACTCTGGAGAAGATGGAAAAGCTTATGCTTCAAATGACTAGCACTTGATTTTATTTTCTTCACACAGGCACTTTTTTCTTCCACCTGAAATATGTAACTTTACAGAAACATCACAGGTGCCTTACTGTTTCATGTTTTTCCTAGAACTGTCTCCCCCTATTTTAACTCTCTGGTTTTGTATATAAAGTCTTACACGGAAGATATTGCTTTAAACAAAGGTCATTTTGTTTTTACTTTTAAAACTGTTTGCCTGGGGTACACATTTACTAAAATCTGGAACTATAAAAACTGGCAGGTGAATAAATTCTTTGGCTCAGAACATGGATGATTATGTAATACAGAAGGGGTAAGCAAAGGTTTTAGATGAGGCAGTTCCTTGTACTGGAAGCAAGGCTGAGGGACAAAGTTAAAGACCCTGTTGGACCTCAAGCCACCAGCTGCATTTGTGCCTTTTTTACCGTTCTCCTGAATCAGGTTTATCTTTATCTTTGAATCTTCATTGAATTGCTATGAAAACTCACACCCTGGCAAAAAAGGAAAGTGTTCAGAATTGTATTATCCCCAGCATGTAGATGTTATCAAGATCCAATTGCGTATTTCACAGCAGCTTATTTATGCCACAGATTGCTTCTTACAGTTTGAAATGTGTCCCTGAGAATTTGATTTTCTTAAATGTCTAACAGCAGCCTCTGATTTTTTCACAAGGTGTTTATTTGAAATTAATCTCCATGTAGTTCTGGACAGCGAATCTTTCACCATTGGATAGTTTGATTAGTGTATAGATGCGGTCACAATTTCTGGAAGTTCAGTATTCCTTTTCTGCAATATTCACTTAAGGGTTTGTGGGTTTGGTTTTTTTTTTCTGTAAACATTCCCTACCAGGTAACTGCCTAGCAAGGTAATAAAAACAAAATCTAAAACAACCCTATGACTTCTTTTATGGAAATATTTTGCAGTAATCCATAGCCTGTGACAAATAAATTTATGAAATATTAAAGAATTATTTTATTTCTAAATAATATTTTTTCCCATCCCCATGCTGCACTCAGAATTGCAAATTACATGTGAGCATTTTTTGCTGTCTTGCTACATTGCCTACAAAAATTCATACAGGTTCAGTAATTCATCAGAAGAATATGGGAAGTTGAATGGTGAATTATGGAAGTATGATTATTAGGATCCACTTTAAATTGGAGTATGTATTTACATTTAAAGCAGAATATTAAACACGTTGTCTACAAGTTTCACAGAGGATTTGTATATGAGCCAAGTTGCAGAAATGGTACCAGAGGAAAATCAGAAACAAAGTATTATAGACTGTTTTTTATTCATATGGACTAATTTACAGGTTATGACATTAATTTTTTGCTCCTTTTTCCAATTACATTCCCCCATTCTGTAGGGAGATGTCCAATTCCATTCCTGATTAGACCTACAGAGGAGGAGAAATATTTTTTTAAAATGTAAGAAGTTCAGCTAATTTAATTCCTATCAACTCCCTTTATGAGGTGGAGGGGTTTTTTGCTGATCTTGTCTGATCTGTTCCACCCTTCTACAGTAATGCAGTGTGGCAGGCTATTTTTCACTTTTATTTGTGTTTGTGGAAAGATCAGTAAATTTACTGTATTTTTTTTTAGTTAGAAGTTTGTTGTATAAATGTCTCCAAGTTGTAAAATGAAAATGAAGAAAGACTTGCTATAAGGATTCAATTAATCTGATTTGCTACTAAATTAAAAGTTATATGTAGAATTAGATGATGGGGTTTTTACCATCACTTGGTCCAGAGTTATGGTATGGGCAGTCTGTTGAGTGGAGCAATCTGCACTATATAGAGCAAACAGTTGACTTCAGCCAAGCCACCTTTATGGAATCCAAGACCATTTTTCTTATCTGGCTTGCACCTAGCAGGGTGAGACCTGATACCAAAATATCCAGATATGGTTTTCCAGTCAGGAATCTAGAGCATACAATGTAGAGAGGCAAAAGCTTGTTTTATTGTGTACCTCATCTGAATAATTATGGTGCCGGGACCCTATGATGCTTCATAGAAAAAATCCAGCCAGATAAGAAACAATGCAGCCTTTAGAAGACTTACCACCCTGTAGCTTGATACTCACCTTCATAATTATTAATCTGTAGTTAATGCAACTAGACACAACACAGGTGTTTCCTCCTTGAGGAAGTGAAGAAAGTACATGATAAAATATTAAATTAAATCAAATAACTGTTATTTTTACTATACCATGGCAAACACTTTTCTGCTTCATTGACCTAACTCCTTAGCCCACAATCACTAGACCCTCAACCACAAAGTTTGTGGCACAAAGCTAATTTCTTCTGAGTCAGTTTTGTAAGAAGTAGGGATACGTATTTATATACTGCCCCATAGTTTATTGTCCTGCATTACTTTCTTCATAGATTTGAAATAGGATTTCTTTCCCTTCAATTAAAACATGGAGTTTGGAGGAAATATCAGTTTAGAAAATTATTTCCAGGTTCTCATTTTGCTGTGATTCACAGTTGTATACAAAGCTGAGATCTTCCATTGAAATTGTTCCCACTGACAAGATAAATTAGTCTTTCTTCAGTATTGCCATTTCATACTTGAAGAAGCATTCAGCTACGACATGCTCCATTGTTTGCTTTCTTCTTAGCAGAAGAATAATCTCAAGATTTAAAAAATTACCTGCATTTTTTTTCCTGTTTGTTCTCTAAATCTTCTTTTAAAATTTCAGCCAAAAATTAACATATATTTCTGGGTCAACCTCAAGAGCAAAAAATCAAGTTATTTACCTGTAAAGCTGGACATAGACCTTTTTTTTTTTGTTTTTTCTTGCCTAGTACTATCATGGTCTGGTGGCTTTGACATTTCCCTTAGCTCCAAGACTCATGCTGCACCACCCCAATCCCAAGTTTCCTCCACAAAAAGCTATGTACGGTCAAACATTAAATACTATCATTTAAATTAAAGAATCTCTGAATATAGAGCACGGAGCAATTACTGAGACACTAAAATAATGGCCAAGTGAGGAGTGTGGGGTGGGTTTTTTTAGAAAAGACAGATTCAATATCTTCTGGGAAGGATTTAACCCCTTAACAACCATTCCTTAAGCAGATTTTGTGTACAAAATTGTACAGAGATTTGGAAATAAAAATGTTATAAATCTGTCTCAGCATCATATGCCACTTACCATAAAGTCACAATAAGAATAAAAAGGATTAAAAATCATAGTTTTTCTTGCTACATTTATTACATACCCCAGAGCTGTTCATACTAGGACTAAGTCCACCTTTTTCTGAAATGCTTTTAGGGACTTATTTCAAAATAACACAATACTTTATATTCTACATAAAAATTAAAAGGGTCTAAGGAGGTAACATCAAAAACATAGACTCTGAATGTATGCAGCTACAGCCTAATCTTGAAGGGACTTACTCAAGCAAGGTAATTCTTACTACATTGAAGTAATTTGTAAAAATCTAACCCAAATAGTCTTGTCATGAATTCTTCCATTGAAAAGTAAAAGGAACCTTGGACTTGAATCCCAGAATGTCCAGATTTAGAAAGTGTAGAAACCTAGTGCCAGTATTCTTTGACTACAAATCTTAAATATTCCAAGTTTTCTGTAATATTTAAGGAAGAAATTCTGTTCCATGGTGCTAATGCAGGGTACAGAACTGTACCCTGAGTTTGATCCTGCTGTGTCCTCAGCTAAACAAGATAAAGATTTCTACTTTTAATTATTTTTTCACTGGTATTATCTTTGCATCTGAAAATGTTTTATTTTCACACCCCTCGCCCCCAAAATATAAGACAAATAATAAGTAATTCATTGTAATTTTCTATTAATCCCATATGATATTTCATAGGTTAGGTATTTGCACAGTTCAACACTAATTAAAAAAATATTGCAATATCGCCAAATTGTGGAATTTTTCGTTGTATATTATACATTGAATATACAATGGAAGGGACATTAAAGGTCATCTAGTTCCAGCCCCCTGCCATGGGTAGGAACACCCTCCACTAGCCCAGGTTGCCCAAAGCCCCATCCAACCGGGCCTTGAACACTGCCAAGGAGGGGGCAGCCAGGGCTTCTCTGGGCAGCCTCTTCCAGTGCCTCGTCACCCTCAAAGAGAGGATTTTTTAAAATATATCTAACCTAATACCCTCCTTCTGCTTAAATCTTTCTCTTCCAGCCTTGCTCTTCCAGTCAGTTGCTTTGAAGTCACGCTTGGTTTCTTATGCTCCGTTCTTACAGAAAAAACTTATCCTTGGATGAGAACTGACCCCTGTCCTTTCTATCTTTTCTTGCCCCACTCCCTCCAGATCTTTCCATTCTTTAATGCTTTCTGGAATCACGTCACCATCCAACCTAGACTGCAACTCAAAACCCACTTAACGGTGCTTTGAAAGTTGGCAGAGGTTTTATTTTAGTGAGAGAAACTGTACTGAGAATCAAAGAAGTATTCACAAGGACAATTATGTGCAAACACATAATACAGTGATAATCTTCCAGGGACATAAAGAAATTCCCAAAGAGAAATATTTGAATAGTTGTGATAATAGAACAGACTTTCTTGCTTTTTAAGTTCATTTGTTAAATACATCTGTGAGTATAAGTAGGCTAATAGCTAAAAACCATATTTAATCTCCAATTTTTTCCCTACGAATTCCTAAGTAATAACAGTGCATTAGTTCACAGATATGATTCACTTCACATACAGTAACCCATGATTTGCCTTTTGGTTCAGATTAGTTCAGCGTACAAAACACAGCTTTAATTGATGTGAGTATATCTTTAATTGATGTAGCATATTTATCTGGATGACAGTTACCTCAAAAACAAAATAGAAGAAGAGAAGTGATATTGGTCAGATCTCATTGGAATGATACTGTGATCAAGATACACCCCTGTCATGAAATTCTCCTCTTGCTCCTTTGTTGCTACAGAATTCATGACTACACCATCTTTTTTCAGTTCAGTAGATACAGACATTTAGGCAAAGCTTTTCCCCTTCATTCACTTTCTGCACTTGTTTTTAATGCACACAGCTCTGGACTGAGATTTGTTAGGCTCTAGGGCTGTGAAATTAGAAAAAGGGTAGGAAACTGGAGGGAGTAAATATAAATTGATAATTTTTGTCATTTTGCATGGATATATAATCTGAATTAAAATGTTGATTGTTAATTCTCTATACTATGGCTGTAAGTATATAAAACAAGGTTTGTTTTTTTGTAAAGCAAAATAGGGGAAAATTTGAGTATTACTGATAGGTAGAAAACAACTCCACTTTTGAGTGGGGAACTAACTTTGTCCTAGGAAAAGAGAGGAACTATGTGATTGCAATAGTACTACAGAGTTCCTACTTGCCTCCCTGTGACAAAGTCAAAATATTTGTGTAGATATCAGATGAGTGCATAGAGTAATCTTTTACATGACTTCAGTGGGGGCAGTTCCCTCTGAACTGAACAAGTAGACTTGTTGGGTTAAGAGAGTGCACACATATAACTGCTCTGAAAACCAGACCCAGGGCTTTTATTTATGTATTATTTGCTACAAAATGCAACACTTGGGAAAGTTTATAATAATGACTCTGATGATTCATGTGTGAAATACAAAGTGTTTAGTTCCCTTAAACAGAACAGGAGTCTATGCAAAGGGGTCTTACTGATCAGTGCTGCATGTAAATGGTGTTTTAAATGATCAGATCAAATACAAATCCATGTTGTAATGATAGAATCACAGAATGTACTACATAAAGATGTTACAGTTATTGTATAAGATTTGGAAGCACTAATAAATAGGCTAATAAATTAGTCTATTTAATACTCCTTGTAGATGACATATGGAATATTATACCCATCGTATAAAGAAAATAACTGAACAAGTCGTAAGTGCATCCTAGATTTTCAGAGTTTTAATCCCATGAATTCATCCATCCATCTCCACTTCTTCACAAAAATACAGGGGTGAATCTCCAAATGCATTCTAAACACATCTTTTTGTTGTTTTGTTTTGGTGTTTTGGGTTTTTTTTTTCTTAAATACCCAAAGGAAAAAAGAAAATTTCTCAATAAATCTTTCTGATATACTCTCTGCATAACTCAGTCTCAGAATCTATTAAGCCAGTTGAGAATGCCAGAAAGTATTTTTAATGCTCCACTGATCTCCATCTGTGCAAATTACAGCAATATATGGATCTAAGTGAAATCCCTCAGGTACCTAAATAAAAGTATATTTCAGAATGCCCAAAATACTTGCGTAGGAGCATCACTGTTTTCTTCTGACATGGAGAATGTCCCTTCCAATCTAAACCAGTCTGTGATAATTCTATGACTTTGAAAAGTTAAAAATGAAATGTTAGGGAAAAGAAAAACCCAGAAAAGATTGTGAAAGCAGGTTATGGGAACAAATCAATGAGTTGAACTTAGAGTGAGATATATGAATGTAAACTGCAGTTATGAAAAGTATAAATTGATCAGTAAGGAAGGACTGCACTGATACAAAGTAGTATGTAGCAAGTTCCTCAGGAGAAGAGACATCCCGTATGCTGTATGAGAGTATGCTGAGCAGCAGATGAAAATTGCATACTCAAGGTCCAAAAGCTAAAAGAGAGCTCCTATTTGAGAGCAGAAATAAATAAAATACCATCTCAGTTTGCCACATGACAGTCCTTTCTGCTACAGTTTTGGAAGGTGCATTGCAAGGTCAGTGCAATCAGTATTCTCTCAAATGTACCATCAATGTTTATTTTTAATTTGGGACTGGTGAATAAAGCTTTAATGGGATTTTAATGGCATGTTGGACACACTTCAGTGTCCAGAGATGTGGCATCATATCCAGGAGTTTCATTATCTGGATTAATTATCAATAGCAGGCAGATATCATTAGGGAGATGTGAAAATGAGAGAGGTAGTAAATGAAATTTACTGGGCAGAGATGCTGGGAAATAAATAAATAACAACATCTGATAAGTCACCAATGGGTACTTCAAAACCATTTTCAGTTTGAGATTTTGTATTACAGCTGCCACTTCTTCCTCTGCTCCAGAATCTGTCATGACTGAAAGGTTTCCCTTGCCAGCTAGTATAAGCTAAATCCTTTCTTCATAGTTGTAGCTGTAAAACCATAATTTACATAGAAAATTCATAATCAAATTTTCTTTTTAATGCCAGCAATGGGTTAATTTGAAATCTTAATATTTTACATTAGCCTAACCAGCAAACGGTTTATAGTTTAATAAATTACTCTTGCCAATAAGTTTTTAACAAGTGCTTTAGTGTTTATGTTAAGACACGACTGATAAAACATACTGTAAATATGATATATCTTAAGTGATAAAATGTATCATAAATGTGACCTAAAAAAGTCTAAAGGGTAGCTGCACTGGGGTAAATTATATGCACCTCAATGCTACATCTGGACATGAAAAAGCCTGATTTAAGGTAATTTTTTTTCTAATCAACATATTAAACATGACTTTAAAGTGGTGTGTGTGTGTGTGTTGTGTGTTCAAGACTTTTAGATAATCTGTGAAAGCATTGTTTAAACAGTCAAAATGTAACATAAGGACATTTTTAAGAGGGAAAAGAAGGTAGGTTATAATTTCCTGTAAGAGGGGGACATCTATCTCAGGAAACAAAGATATGCCAGAAATTAATTAGGGTTCATCTGGCTACTTGCCACTCTGTGAGCTTTCCGAGCAAGGCTGTAATAAAAAGATAAACCAAACACTTCACCTGTCTACACAGACATGGACACACATTCAAAGCTAATAAGACAATATTAAGTAGAAATAAAAAATTTATACTGTATTTACCCACTTAAATATACATTCCCTGCTCTCAAAGTCTGTCTTTTGTGTTCAGGATCTAAGGAACATGATATATAATTATATGCCCTGTCTCTGCTTATTCTGCTGTCTGTCTGGAAAAGCAATGAAGAACTATGTGTAACACAAACTGATACAATTTTCATTGGTGGGTCTTTGTATATTGAAACAGGAATAATTATCTGAGACAAAAAATGTCTTCTCCTTCTGCAACGTGCAACCTACTTTTGGAAGGAATATGATAAATTGTTCCTTAAATGCACAAAAGTTCAATGCTGCAGATGATGACAGGTATGCCAAGAAAATTAAATGTTTGCCCAACTAGCAATTTGCTCAGAGTTTGGGGAACCTTCCTGAGAACGCATCAGTCTGGCATTGCTGCCAGCTTTCCATATCTTTTCAGTTTTAATTTTGCCTCTGTTAATACAAGACTATTGAAAATACTTACAGCTAAGACTGTAGTCATGCAACAAGGATGATGCAGAGTTAATCAAATTGTTCTTCGCCTCTGTACAGCAAAGGTGAATAGATGCACTAGATAGGCAGGAGTGGTTTTGAGTTAAAAAGAAACAACAGTTTATGGCTATATAGCACTTTTCATTTAAATTAATTATTTATGTAAAATAAATAATTTATAATTAAAAAATAATTATACTAGGCTAAATCCAAAGCAAGAATTTATTTCAATGCTCAGATTAGTTAGTCATGACTTATAGAGCAACAGAGGAGCCCAGATACTAATAATTGTCAAAACCTCAGAGCTGAACACAAACTGCTGCTGTAATCTTTTTCTATGAGCAGTTCCTATCTGTATAATGATACGAAACAGCATAGCAGATCTGCAAACTCTTACAATGCCATTTGTTTAACATCAGTTCGACCTTTTAATTAACAAATCCTTTTAAGAATCTGGCCGATTTAGTGTTTAACAAAAAAATTTTAAAAAAAATAAAAAAGAGAAAAGGAGTATAAGTAAATCCTGCAACTTATTCCCTCTTTGCTGAGAGTTGAAGATGGTTGACCTCCCAAGGATTCCATATAAATGCTGATTTTATCTAGCAGTGGGCCCTTGACCTTAGTGAGGCTGACAATTATTCTGATCAAATGGCTGAAAAAGGCTCACAGACAAAAAGGGATTTCGTCCACCAGAGGTCATTAAAAAATGAGACATCAAAATTAACTATGCCAAGGAAGTTTTGAGTTTAACTGTGAAGGAAATATAGAGCTAGGAATGAACAATTCAGATTAGTAAAGTAAGGAGGAGCTTTCTCCTTCTGCTTGTCCACTTGTGTCTGGGAGTGTAGGATCCTACCTCTCCAGCTTCAGTTGTACTTATAAATATTTTATCAAGTAAGGATAATGTTAACAGCAATTGTATACATCCATGAATGTTCTTTTTTTGAAACATAATTCACATCATTTTACTTATGCTGTTTCTTTAATCTTTTTCAGTATGTGGTTCCCAGCATGTTTTAGAATAATTAGGCACTCTCTGTGATGTAGACATCTAAAAAAAAAATTGTGAACTAAAAATCACCTTGAAAATTTAGCAAAACTGTTCTAGAAATACTGCCATGAGTCTAGTTTTCACTGAATCTTATTTTTGTGCAATTTATATGCTGGAGTTACATTAGCCAGTGTCCCCTTAAATTATAGTATTGTACTGTCACTTGCACCAGCCAATTTGATTTTTTTTTTTTTTACTTAAAATCATTGATGCATGATGATTAACCAAAGCAAAATAAAGCTGTCTTTTAGCTCAAGATCATCAAGTTTACAGCATCCCTGAGCCTACTACAAAGCAGACTCTGAAGATTATTCCAGAAGGACAAGCAGAGTATCTTCATCTTTTTTAAAGTCAGTTCTTCCTGCCTGTTGCATTTATCAAACCGTATCTATGCCCAGAGTCAAAAGGAGGAGTTACTACACAAATGTATGAAAAGTGACTGTGCCAGCACCCTTAGCTGGAGAGCAGTCTGGTTGGTGAGCACATCGTGCTATTGCTCCTCCTGCAGCCTCCCTCCAAATGCAATTAGAGACTTAGTCATAGTATGCTGTTTTCTACCAGATCTTCAGGCTTCAGCAAATCCATTTAACAGTAGAAAAAGCATTTTCATAGGCTTTACACTGCAAATAGAAGAGACAGAAAGCTGCCCACATCTGTACTGGTTTGTGGTGTTAGAATTAGAAAAGCTTGATTTTAGACAGTCTAGAAAGTGTTCATCCCCTCATAGCTTATTGATATTTCAGTGGCCATTAAAATGTGCCCTATTTCGCTAAATATCTGCATGCTCATTTTCTATTGGCACAGCTGGCTCTGGGTATGTGTGAGAGAGAAAAGCCTATGAAGCAGCTGACAGTTTTTGATGAATGAGAGGAAAAATTATTCTAAGGACTTAAAGAAACAGACACAAATATGGTTTAATGACTATCTATACTGAACTTAAAATACTTACAATACAATAAAGGGGAAAAGTTCTTTAATTTCCCATTCTTTTTAAGGATGTTAAAGCTCAATCCAGCAAGAACACATCTCTTGAAAGACTTTGAAATAGCAGGGCAGGGGTAAGAAAATAACTCTGTATCAAGCAACTGTGGTTTATCAGTGGTTTGCAGTTAATTAGCAAGGGATGTGGAATCACAGGGGAGTAAACACACACCTGCACCCCCCCAGACACAACTTCACTTATAAACTCCTTGCTTGCTTTATCTAGATGCTTGTGAAGACGCATTGACTGTCCACAACTGCCTCTACCCACACATAAGAATTACAGAACTGAAGCATGAGTCACTGATGACAATTACAGCTTTTCTGACTTCACACTGAATTTCTACCATTTAAGTGTCTTTTGTGCTCTAAAGTTCATTGTGTCTATGGTTTGCAAGCTTCAGCCTTTGTGTAGCTTTTGGACTAAATAAGTGAGGCATAAGTGAGTTCTATGAATCAAAAAAAAGCCACAGTCCCATTGAGTGTTTCACCTCCAGTGAATAAGGTGTGCTCAAATCACAGGCTTTGAATTTGTAGTCTGGATTTCTACCACTCCTTTCCCAAATATTTGTGAGACAAATGATAGAGTTCTTCAGCCCTGAGAAATTAAGGTTCACTGAAGGTGGTGTGAAGTACATGCAATCAACTAAAAAATTATGGTACATGCTCACGCCAGACACATATAAGTATTTTCTTCATGATATCCTTCCACATTTCTCTTTTTACCAAGTCATTTTCAAAGCACAATTTACATCAAAAACTGACATATTTAAATAATTTCTTCTCTGTTGCAACAGCAAATTTCTGATGTACATTAAGCAGAGTTTTAAAAACAACAGATAATTTTCATCATCTGAGAACAGTCTGAATCTATGGTAATTCACTGCTAGCTCTCTGCTCATTACTGATCCAGAAGGCTACCTGACGCAGCTTCATCTGGCACTGTGATCTGCTTTGAGCAAAGAACTGTACAGAAATATCCCCAGCTTTCTCTCTGTGTGGGAATTTGCTTTTTTGATTTATAATGGTCTTGTCCAACATGAAATGGGACAGATGCTTATCTGCCTCAGTAAAAGGCTATTTGAAAGACTATAAAGTTAATTTATTGAAATGTAATTAGCACCACTATTAATTTTCGCCATGCTTAGTGTCACCAGTTTTCATGCCACGAATTCCATTTACAGTGAACAGAACAACATTGTCAGACATTAGTATTCATTTATCCAGTCCTCTCTCCCACAGTAAATCATACTGCAGGGCCTTGAACACTGAGAGGGAGAGCGAATATTATTTAAAACATATATCTATATGTCCTTGATCTTATTCAGCTCATTTACTTTGGCAAAGCCTGCCAATTTCAAGATCTGGAAGTTGAAGTCTGCTTAAACAGAGAATGAATGAAGTACTTCAGTGATTCAGCCATACCCTTCCAATTAGTTTCTCAGAGCCTGACTGGGAGGATTACTCTGTTAATGCAGGTATTCCCTGCTGACCTTTCAGAGAATCTCCAACCATTCCCATTAGTCTGTGGAAGTTTGTCCCAGTGGAAACGGTGAAAATGCTCTACCAGCTGAAACTTTTAGATTTGTGGTTATGTAATGTGTTGGTGATAATTTAGCAATAAGATACCCTTCAACATTCCATAGATTGTCTGCAAAGTCTGACTTACTTGACTTTTTATTCTTTCAAAGGATCCAAAAAACCAAAAGAAAAGTGTTTTTTACATTTTTCTCAATGGTTCAAGGAAAGAACAAATAAGCTTTCAGAAATACATCTGGTTTACTTCAGGAATAGATTTATTTCTAGAGTTAAAACAGTTCTCTCCATTTTACACGGTGGAACTCATACAAAGGGAACCTAACATCCAGATTCACAGAAATGTCTAGATGTTTAATCACCACCATAGAATCATAGCTATTTGTTAAGTAAATTTTTAAGCAGCATAAATACTAAATAAGTAGGGTTTAAAATCTCCCCCTGAGAGTCACAACAGCAAATGAAATATATAACAGCCTTGCGAAAACATCGCCAAGTCCTTGCAACCTGAAATCCTACCCAGGCACCTCCAGCACTGTAAATTCCATAAATCACAGGACAGAACTAGCATGCACATTCTCTACCTAAGGAACAACTGCAAATGTCATATGACTTCACAGTTAGACAATCTCTGAGCAGGTGTTTTAAAGATTCTAGCTCTACAATTAGGCCCCAAAATTTACAAAGTTTTCCCTAGACCCAGGCTTATGGAATATTTCAAGATCACAAAGGAAGGCTAGATCGCAGGCTTACACCTTTTAAGCTTTGAAACATCCTGCCATTATCTAATAGGGAAAAAAAGGGACACGTAAGAGGCAACTGTTCTGCAAATCAAACATCTCCAATACTGTACCCTGGGATGGTGGCCAGCAGGGACAGGGAGGTGACTGTCCCTCTCTACTCTGCCCTCGTGAGACCCCCATCTGGAGTCCTGTGTCCAGATCTGGGGCCCCCAATACAAGAATGATGTGGAACTGTTAGAGAGGGTTCAGAGGAGGCCGTAAAGATGATTAGAAGGCTGGAGCACCTCCCCTACGAAGAGAGGCTGAGGGAGCTGGGCTTGTTCAGCCTGGAGAAGAGAAGGCTGCGGGGGGACCTCATTGCAGCCTGCCAGTCCCTGAAGGGAGCAGAGAAACAGGAGGGGAATCAACTTTTTAAAAGGGTAGACAATGGCAGGACAAGGGGGAATGGAGTAAAGCTAAAGGAAGGAGGGGT
>VZTU01021787.1:9666-49196 GCA_013400835.1 Zapornia atra | reverse complement strand
CTATTTAGTTAATATGCAATGAGTATGATATTAAATCTAACATGTAAATTAAAACTCAATTTGAGTCACTTAATTTTAAAGTGTGATGGAAAACTTCTTTGGACCTGGATGGCTCGTGTCTGTTTCTTTTACTTGGCTCCTTTCTGGTGTTCAAATGATGCTGGGCAGATTCTAGAAAAAGGAAAGGGGAAAATTTTCTTTCAAGAAATTTCAGCACAGCAAATTAAAAACAGCCCCACTCTTGCTTGGCATTATGTGATGGGCAGAAATTTGGCCAAATCCCAAACATCCTAATATTTCAGTGTTCATGACTGAATCTCATCTTAATTCAGAAAGCACTGATATATCATCAAATGTGACAGAACTTTGGAAAGAAAATATTCAAATGCATGTGTAATGGTCATTATCTTTGGTTTTCCCAGGTGACTCAAAATATGAGGAAAAAATATGGAAATTAGTCCTTAGATAAAATTAAAAAGGAAACCAGTCATAAGGTTTTTGAACAAAAACCTGTTAAATACTAAATATTGAATACACTGCACTTCCAGACTTTTTCAAAAAGAAAATAACAAAAGCATAAATATTAAATATTAGTGGATGCTATCACAACTGCAGTATTATAATCAATGTAGCAGTAAAGATGACACAAATCATAAGGTCCACTCGTGGTTAAATATACTGAAAATTTGGGAATTAAATAAAAGAATGGATTATATTTCTTTTTAACCTTAGTTGTTTATATGTAACTATTGAATACACCTCTGAACAACTATTCACTAAATCTCCTAAATCACACTGATAGGATATTAATTTGTGGAGGCATTGTGTGTGAACTGAGAGCTCTTACAGTTATTTTAATGCAGATTTCATTACAAAATTAAGTCCTCTAGCCTGTTTTGTAAATAGCTCATGTGTTTATCTCAGAAGTTTCTTCTGTGGAATTCTAGATCTGTTATAGATGCCATAAGAAGCTAGCAATGCCAGAGACAACAGAAGATGAAGGTCATAGTCTTGACTCTTTCTGGGTAATACTAACCAATTCCAAGTTAATTTGCTAGAATTTATTTGGTAGTATTATGGGTCCTAGTTCTTATTCACAAGTAATAAGAAAAAGAGAAACCTAATTTTATCAGAAAAACAAGCAACCTAATTTTATTCCGCTTACTATTTTTGCATAGAATATTTTGGCAACAATCAAACTATAGGAATGAAATGTCTTATTCTGAATTGATTTTGGATCCAAATACCTCTATTTGATGTAATGTGTATGACCATGGTGAGGCAAAAGCTGTTACATTGATTTGGTGGAATTTTATGATGTAAGTTGCAAAAGTCATAGCAGTGCTAATCAGAAGTTTCTATCCTTGTACTCTGAATAATCATCGTATAGTAGAATGACAGTCATCAAAATAGGAATCTGAAAGCAGTTTTTTTTCTATAATAGATCATCAGATTTTCTAAAAATCATGTGCTAGCAAGCAAACTTGCCAAGCAAACCTGACACATCTGTTTTAGAATGAAACAGCTGCCTTCCAACATTAAAATATAACCATTAAATTCTGTTCACCAGAGCTGAAGAATACAATTTTAAAAGCCATTGACTCTGAACTTGTTTCTCAAGCAGAATATTTTTCTAAACTGTTAAATAGAAGCAGCATTTGCTCTTATTTTTTTCTCTTATCTTTATTTTGACATCTGACCTTAGAAAACTTCATTATCTAAAAAATTTGCAATTGTACTACAGTTTGTTAGCATATCCTAAAATGTCCTCCAATGTTGCATCATTACTCTACAGAAAATCTGCTTAATATGAGGACAATTCAAAAGAAAAGTAAAATAAATAAAGACCTAAATAAATCAGTAAACCATTCCTTTCCTGGAAGTATTTTCTGGTATCCCATTCCTACACTCTGCCAAGAGACCCTCAACCTTGGAAGATTGAAACTGCATCTACCTTGAGCTTCAGTAGGATTTTCTGTCAGAAGGGAATGTTAAGCAATTTGTTGACTGAAATCTTTATGCTTCCACTATAACAAATCTGCTATGGTTCAGGAAAACTTGCTGTTACACAAAGATGTACCCATTTCAATTCATTCCAGCTGCTTAATCCAATTATCATCCAGAGGAATAGAAGTTTGAGATTGAATATTAGAAATTGGAGAGATTCATGAATTATCCTTGTGCACTTCACTAGAAAGAAATAAGCTAAAAAAAAAGAAAAAAAAAAGAGAGAGAAGAAAGTAATTTAATGTGTTCACTTCCTTGTACCTGAAGAATAATTAACCCAATTGTAATTTGCCACCTTCTATGATGTTGTTTTACCCAATCAATACGCTACATGTTGGAATGGCTTAAAATATGCAATGTAATTCCTGATGCATCATCGTGTGTAAAAGGTACCAAGCAGCAGTGCAAGAAGGAGAAAGCAGTAGTATGTCCCAAGAGGTTTTTTTCAGAGCTGATCAGTTACCAAAGTTACAGTCATAGTCATCACTCAGCCCCTGACCTGTGGCTGCTGTCAGGATCCAAAGGATCAGGAGTATCAAATATTCCAACATCCCCAACCTTAAATAAAGACCAGAATATATAAACAGAGCTTTAAGTACTTGCCATCTTGCCAAGTGCACCTCTTTAAATAACTGCAAAACCCAGAAAAACAGCATATGGAAGACCGTAGTATTGTATGAGCCATATTCAGCCTTCCTCTGAGCTGCTTTGATGCTCCCTTTCTGTTTCCCAGTCTCTATTTGATCCCTGCACACTCTAGGATTGCTTCCATCCCAACACACTGCAGTACCAACAGGCTTTGAGGGGCCAGTTAGTGGGCTTATGCTTGTTGAAGCATGGCATGTTTCAGCCCTACTCCTCTCTTTCCTCACATGCCTCAAGTATGTTTCCAATGTAGACAGGGCAAGAGAATCCCCATTCACTGTGTCACATTGGTGCTTTTCAGATGTTAATGTCAAAGATTTGGAAGAAAGGTCCATATTTTGAAATATTTCCAAACCGTATTCTTTATGCAACTCCTTTGCTATTCCTATTTGCAATAGCACTGAAAACTAATTCAAGACAATATATTAGCATTTTCATTTCAGTGTAGCTACTTGTTTCTAAAGTAATGAACCAGCTGAGCCTATTGGTTTTGAAGAAAATGATCAATTCTTCTGCCCTTAAGCATGAAATAATATCTGTTCTCCAAAATAAAATCTACTCCCCTTCTTCCCCCAACACTTCTATTCTTCAGTCTCCCTTCTCCTTCCTTCACATCTCTCCCAGTACTCATGTCAGCTGCCACAGAAGTATTTTGCAAGGCACAGAACAAAATCACAGTTGTCTCTTGACTTACATCTTGAACTAAAAAGGAAAATGAAAAAATATACTGCAGCAGTCAGAACAAGTGATTGAGATACAGCTTGTAAAGCTGCTGACAGATGAGTTTCAGGATGCAAATGAATTATTTAAATAGAAGTATCTAATTGTTTCATTGCCCTTCAGTATCAGAGTTCATTAACTACCTCTCAGAGTTAGTCCTAGGTGACCAAATCAAACTAAGAGCATTTTTTGTTATATTTAACACCCACATTGCATGGAATAAAATGATGGCACCCAGTGCAGGACAGTGGAAATTCAAATCTGCACAATGCCTCAAAGTAAACCATGTAGGAGGAACTCCAGTTTGAGTTGCATTTCTGTATTTTATCACATTTCCTTCAGTCTTTCAGTTCTTCTCTTTTACAAAAATCTCCCAATATTTGAGCTATTTTACTCGTTGGGGTTTTTTTCTCTGGAATTTTCAACTCAGGGCTTCAAATTCTTGGCACTGTATAGTATGTAAGCTATCAGCAAAACATAGGGACATTTTCCTATTTTTGAAGCCCCCTCTATTGTTCCTGAACTAGAATTACTATAGCATTAAAAAAAAAAAAAAAAAAGATGAGGGAGACTTAAGGACTTGAAATACCTGAAATTAAGAAAAACCTTTCAGAAAGATACCCACACAAGCTCAACTTTTGGCTATTTTATATATGGACTAAATGCAATGTTGAGGCCAGTCAGCAGGCATAATAATATTTTACATTAATTATTTTGGTGTATTAGTTATTGCCAAGACCTTGGGCCATAGAAGCAATTCACATGTTTATGTAATTGGGAAAAAATAATAAAAGGTGAGGCACCTACTCTTACAGAGCAAAGAAATTTATGGAAGCTCCTATTTCAGGAGTTACATTTTCCATTAAACAAGCAATTTCAAAGCACTTATGAAAGTACAATTCTATAAATTAGTAGAAACACACTAACAAAGAACTGTATAAATTAATGCAGTGTCCTCAGCCATACAGAGAAATTAAAGGTTATAAATGTAGAGCAAGTATGAAACATAATAGCAATTTCCAAAGGTAGTTATATATGGAATGGGACATAAGTTCTGATTGATGACACAGCCATGAACTGAATGTTGCACATATATGTTACCGATGCCAAAAGTAATGAGGATCAGCAAATAGATCTCAGCACTACTTATTTTGCTACTGTATATACACAGACTTATAACCTGTCAAACTCTTTTGGCCTTTTAATGTACAACAGCACACTGAATCATAGAATCACAGAATGGTATGGATGGGAAGGGACCCCAAGGATCATAGAGCTCCAACACCCCTGCCACAGGCAGGGCCACCAACCTCAGGCCTGGAGCTACACAAGGTTGCCCAGGGCCCCATCCAACCTGGCCTTGAATACTTCCAGGGATGGGGCATCTACCACCTCTCTGGGCAGCCTGTTCCAGCCCCTCACCACTCTCTCTGTAAAAAACTTCCCCCTAATATCTAAGCTAAACCTTCCATCCTTTAGTTTTAATCCATGCCCCCTTGTCCTGCCATTATCTACCCTTTTAAAAAGTTGAATCCCCTCCTGCTTATAAGCTCCCTTCAGGGACTGGCAGGCTGCAATGAGGTCCCCCTGCAGCCTTCTCTTCTCCAGGCCGAACCAGCCCAGCTCCCTCAGCCTCTCTTCGTAGGGCAGGTGCTCCAGCTTCGTGGCTCCTCTGAACCCTCTCTAACAGTTCCACATCTTTCTTGTATTGGGGGCCCCAGATCTGGACACAGGACTCCAGATGTGGCCTCACGAGGACAGAGTAGAGAGGAACAATCCCCTCCCTGTCCCTGCTGCCACCTCTCTACTGATGGAGCCCAGGATGTCATTGGCCTTACGAGCTGCAAGAGCACACTGCTGGCTCATGTCCACTTTCTCATCTACCAGAATCCCCAGGTCCTTCTCAGCAGGGCTACCTTTTAGCTTACAAACAACAGTACCTTACAAAGTGTTACACTTTTGTCATTTTTTCTAAGGAGGTAACACCATACTATGGATAAGGATATAATCATGTTTCAGTACTATGAAAGACAGATCTGAATAAATCCCTTAAAAATAATTAGTATTTCCAGTAAATGTAAGAAATACAACCTGGAGAGCAGAAGTAGTGAGGTCTCTATTGTTTAATTAGTAATCTAATTTCCTGAGAGAGCGTCCCTGCTGCAAAGAAGGGGCATCTCTGAGTTAATGAAGAGAATTCCTGTGTGGGACGCCAGTTCTATTAAAATACTTTTCAGTTTTAATGCTGGACCTGGTGTTTGGATATGTGGACAGTGCAGGTCCTCTGAAGACATGGTCCTAAATTACTGTGACATAAGAACAGCCAGATTCTTCACAGAGAGCTCACACTCATGGGCTGTCAGCTTTACCATACTGAGACAGATCATCAGGGGTCAACAATGTTTCCTCACACACTGGAGAAGCTGTAAAATCTGGGGTTTCTCAGATCACAGGAATTAATGATCTGGGGATCACCGTTTGTCACATCTGAGGTAGATGTGAAAAATCAGTGCCTGGTATATTCTGTATATACCCTAGTTAACGTATGCTGGAGTTAAGAAGCCCCGTGGAATTAAGCACTGATTAAGGCAAGGTAGAAAGGGACCATGGCCATATTCAACAGAGGACTCCCTAAATGTGGAATAATTTGTGAATGATACTGATTTCTCTCTGTGGAAATGATACATAGAAGAGACCCCCTCAAGACAATCAGCAGCGCTTGGTGGGGATTGTAAAGCTGTGAGACTGAGTCTGGAGACTGATACTCCTTGGGGTAAAGACACCACAACCTATAGCCTGTATGCTAGATTACTGTATGGCTTTCATTCTGACAAGAGGTGACTTCAACTAGCTAACACATTAGAACAGTTCCTCCCCAAACACAAAAACACACCTGCAAGTTATTGATAAATTTGATTGCACAATGAAGAGTGGAAAAAAAGGCAGCAGCTAGCACCCCATCAGCCTCACAGGTAGATCAGGGAAATGACTGGGTTTGGGAATGTTGGCAAACGGTGCTGGCTGCAGTAATCACACCTCCTGCTGATATTTTATTCAGTTTTCCCAAGTTGATGTTTTATTGTATTTCCTCAATAACACTCTGTTTATTTTTAAAGCTTTTAACTCAGAGCTTATGAGTGGAGAAACATTGCTCACCAAGAACACCTGCAATAAATAATCTGATTGTTCTGGGTTCTGCAAGGTCTTGAGCCAATATAAGTTTTCCATTATATACTTTAAGAAATTAAAACCTGTTCTTTTTATGGTCATATGGGGTGCCTGGAAGAAATTTTACATATGTAAAACAGCATCCAAAAGTGCAGAAAACAGCCTGCTTCAATGCATAAAAGTAAAAGCTGATGATTGATGGTCACATTTGGTTAGGAGAAATTTTTCCTTCGTAATTATATTTCACATTTTTCTTTCATCACAGACCTTTCTTCAGGCTTCCCAGAATTTTTCAAGGTGTCATTAATAAAAGCAGAAGTCATCCAAGTTAGGTCTCTTTTATGCTGTTTCTGGAAAGTAGCCTAAGGACCAAGTTAACTTTTTTTCCTACAGAGGGAACTTCACAACAGAGCTCCCATTTCAGGAGAGTGAAGTGGGCCAGCATTAACAAACAAGTACTGCCTTTCAGCAGCAAACCTGTACTGTCAAGCCTTACTTCAGCAAAGCAAAAGAAGAGATATTTTGATTCTATGCACGACTCAACCATGTGGCCTCACCTACTCTGTGTTCATGTGAATCGCTAAGGGCTGTGTGGAGTTTTCCTTACCCGAAGCAGGACAGTTGTATCACTCTAAAGTGAAAAATGCTGCTTAGGGAAACAAGCATGGATTCGGGAATTCACTTGGGAAATGGATGCAAACAAAACTTACTTTGGAAAATACCGATATAGTAACAGAGGCACATTTGAAGAACTATAGACTCTGGAAGGTTCGACTATTGAATCCATCCAGTTTCCCAACTGATTAGGCTGCCTTTAATTACATTCTGTATTTTCTAGTTCATTGACACCTTACACGACTCATTTCCAGTGCAGAAAATGTGGCCATTTTCCAGCAAAGATTTCTCTTTATGTCATCTACTGTTTACAATAGAACCCCAGCTAATTCAAGTCCAACAAGTCCAAATACTATGAAATGGTGACTTGGATATTACCTAGTCAGTAACAAATACAAAGGTGCTAAACGATACCTTCATCACTGTATTGGTATTTATTTTCCTGGGGAGGGGATACTGGTCGGCAAGCAAGAATTAATATATATTCTTCATAAACAAAAATTCACTGGATTATTTCCTTCCATTTAAGCAGTTCCCCAGAGATATGCTTTGCTCTCCTTTGCTTTCTAACAACTTGAAATACATCAAAACACACATGATTGGAAAGTGTATGATGCGACATTCTTCTCGCTGATTCAGTGAAACCGAAACATTCTGCAAGCACAAAACATTTTAAAATGATCTGAAAGGGGGTTCAGACATGACACAGAATGGTTGTCTCACTGGTTGAGTGGCAGCACATCTTACCTCGGGGTCAGCTCTCTCACATGGCAAGTTTAAGTGTCTCTATAACACTAGTTACTTAACATCTGAAGCAACAGTCTTAAGCACTTAGAGCAAAAGATAGCTTGGCCCAATGAATGCTTAATCTCTTTATGAAATAAAACCCTTTCCACAGCATACCTTTCTTCCACACAGTTTAAGGATACAGCTGTAGAAAATCCAGACTAAATCCCTTTGATGGAACTTGCAGAAAAGGAATTCGAATTTTGATACTTCTCTGGAGCATCTTGGGTGATGTTGTATCCATTAAATCTTAGTCCTCTGTTATTCTGGACTCCTCATTTTGTTTTTCTTTGAGCAGGCTGGGCTTTCAGAATATACTGTTTTGATTTTACACTTTAACTAGAAGAAATCAAGAAATCCATCACTCTTCCTCCGAGTAGAATTAAAATAAAAAACTTCCCTGCTTTGAAAAGAAACATTCTTCTAGTGATTATTCTTTATTCTGCATCTGAGATGATTCTAATGGTTTTGCATTTTTGATACCTTTGATACCTTTTTAGACGTCTTGCTTTTTAACAGGAAACATGAGCAACAATAGTCTTCAGCAGCACTAGTAATAACCATCAGGATGAAACTCCTGTGTCAGTACTTATTCTACCATGTCTAACTACGGCATATTTGAGCCTGCAAATAATTAGTAGATTTAGAAAAATGTATGTAGCTTGGTCAGCACCAACCCTAGCATTTTCAGGTGAGACTATAGTTTTCTTTCCTAAATTAATTTTCATTAGAAAGTCATTAAACTATGTATTTCATACCCAAAAAATCAGATTAATCACCAGTTTTAAAAGGCCCTTCAGACAGAAATTGATTTCTTTTGTAGGGTAGGTTTTTTGCACAGTCTTTATAAAACAAGTACCTATCCAGGTGTAGATGCATGGGAATACTGCATTGAATTACGAATCTGTTACAACCAAGAGTTGAAATTTAAAGGAAAATGCCAAATCCATTAGGATAGTTTGGGTTTTTTTTTTTCCCAGAAGCACAAGACCAGATCTTACTACATTCTTACATTCTTCTTCCCCCTTATAAAACTTAAGGCCAACTAGAAATTCTCATTCTGGATTATTCAACTCATGTATATAAGGAGAGGATGTTGAATTTAGAATAGTAATGGTCAGGCTCACAGCCAGCTCTGAAGATGAAGAAACTCTCTGCTAGTGTTGGTCTTTTCTTTTAAAATCTCAAATTCCGTGGTTTTATACAGTTCTGAATTCCCATTAGCATGGAAGCCATCTCAAGCTCTTTAATAATGAATCAAGGAAAGGGAGAAAGTATGAATGTGGCATGTTTTGTAAGACAGGGGCAAAATAAATTAACTTTTTTTTTCTACCTTCAGCCACTATGCCACCCTGTAAGATCAGCTAAATTTAATTAGGGTTACTGACATGGTAATTTGCATTGTTACCCATGATGCTTTTCTGCTTTTTGTAAAGCATTTCCTTTTGAAATTGCCATGACCTATATAAGCATATCATTTTGTCCCTGTGGCTAGCACTTGGTTGAAGTATTGGATTCACTGTGAAATTCCTGCAATTACTATTTCATTCTTATCTAACTGAACATAGAGGCACTTTCAGAGCCCTTTTAAAAGTATGTCATTGACTTTATTAGTTTTGATGGTATCTCAAGACTGCTTATCTACAATGACTTACAAATTGGCAACTTTACCCCTCCTCTATTCTGTGTTATGTATATTGGATGTCCAGCTACCTCTCATGGGTGAAAGCACAGCAGTTAAAGTAGATACACTTGCAGAAGATAAAGGACGTGGGACAACCCTGACTATTCTGGATGCTTGACCTACAGGAGAAACTCTGATTTAGAAAGGAGTCTACTAGGAAAGAAGATCAAAAAGTCACAGCAAAAAGCTCTTAGGTTTTCCATCAGATAGATGGAGTTGTAATTTCCTGAGCTTGTATGTTTCTTTTCCAAAATATCAAAGGAAATGTTACAAATACAAATGAGTTCTGGCAAAAGTACCTACTGTTTGGATTTGTAAGTTCCATTATCTGAGAACATTTGGCATGGCTAGGCTTTTTGCAATTTATCAGAGTGCCCTTCAGACAATGTGTTTATTGGTGGTATTACATGCTGCAGATCGTAACTCAGGATATTGGAACACATTCTGAAATTTTTGCTTTGGTTGTTGACGGTTTTTTTCAGTTTAAATTAATGCACAGTTCTGCATGAATCCAACATAATAAAAATAAACAAATAAAAGTGTATCTTAAACAACAGCACAGATGAGAACAACTTTCATGTTTGAAAAGATGTCCAAATGAGACCTCAGTGCAAGAGTTATGTATGAATCATCAGGAATCACAGAATCACAGAATCACAGGGGTTGGAAGGGACCTGGAGAGCTCCTGGGGTCCAACCCCCTGCCAAAGCAGCTCCCCAGCTCATATTGCACAGGGCGGCGTCCAGATGGGGCTGGAATCTCTCCAGAGAAGGAGACTCCACACCCCCTGGGCAGCCTGTCCCAGGGCTCTCTCACCCTCACTGGGGAAAAGTTCTTCCCCAGGTTGGTGCAGAACTTCCTGAGCTCCAACTTGCAGCCATTGCCCCTTGTCCTGTCCCCACAGACACTGAAAAGGGGCTGGCCAATTCCCCCTGCATCTCATGCCTAAGATATTTATAAACACTAATTAGGCACCCCCTAAGTCTTCTTTTCTCCAGACTAAACAGTCCCAGCTCACTCAGCCTATCCTCATACGGGAGATGTTCCAGGCCCTTCATGTTTGAGCCTTTCACTTTCATACTATTGGTGGAATCCTGATTGAAGTTGAATCTGAACTGACAGCTTCCCTACAGTTTCATGTCACAGAATAAAGGAGTGATAGAGGTTTACAGGGAGATCTGCAGGTCATCCAGCCCAACAGCCCCTGCTCAAATAGTGTCACCTAGAGCAGGCTACCCAGGACCACATCTTGATGGCTTTTCAAAATATGGACAAAAGCTCCACAACCTGTCTGGGCCACTGCTCAGTCACCCTCAAAGTAAAATCTGCTCCCTGATATTCAGAGGCGTGTTCCAGTGTTTCAATTTATGCTCATTCTTTCTTGTCATGCCACTGGTCACCAGTGAAAAGAGCCTGGCTCCCTCTTATTTAAAACGTCATTTCAGTAATTTATATACATTGATGAGATCCTCCAGAGCATTCACTTCTCCAGGCTTAACAGTGCAAGCTCTCTCAGCCTCTCCTGATGGGAGGGTTACTCCAGTCCCTTCATCATCTTAGTGTCCCTGGACTCTACAGTAGCTCCGTATCTCCTCTGCACCAGGGAGGCCACAACTAGGCACAGTACTCCAAGTGTGGGCTTACCAGTGCTGAGCAGAGGGGGAATGATCATCTCCCTCAACCTACTGACAATGATTCTCCTAATGAAGCCAAGGATACCACTGTCCTCCTTTGCACATTTCGACCCACTTCTCCTAGAAGTCTAAAAGAAGACACTTTTACATCCTAGAGTTCCAGCAGTCTATATGGATTGCCAGTTTCTGTGGGAGAGCAGGGATTGAATGGAAATCTAAGTTAATTCCATTTTTGACAAAAAGTTGTGGTTGTTTAACCTTGGTTGGACACGGGCTGTTCACCAAGTTGCTCTATCAACACCCTCCTCAGCAGGACAGTGAGGGGAGAAAAAATTGATGGAAAAAACAACCCAAAACTTGTGGGACAAGATAAAGGCAGTTTAATACAGCATAAGGCTGCAAGCAGAAGCAAACCAAAGGAAAAGATTATTGTCTACTTCCCAACAGCAGGCCATGTCTGGCCATTTCCTGGGAAGAAGGTCTTCAGTACACATAGCAGTTGTTCTGGAAAAGAACATTGTAAAAATACAAACACCCCACACTTCATAGAATCATAGAATGGCATGGGTTGGAAGGGACCCCAAGGATCATAGAGCTCCAACCCCCCTGCCACAGGCAGGACCACCAACCTCAGGCCTGGAGCTACACAAGGTTGCCCAGGGCCCCATCCAACCTGGCCTTGTACACCTCCAGGGACAGGGCATCCACTACCTCTCTGGGCAGCCTGTTCCAGCACCTCACCACTCTCTCTGTAAAAAACTTCCCCCTAATATCCAATCTAAACCTTCCCTCCTTTAGTTTTAATCCATTCCCCCTTGTCCTGCCATTGTCTATCCTTTTAAAAATTTGAATCCCCTCGTGTTTCTCTGCTCCCTTCAGGTACTGGAAGGCTGCAATGAGGTCCCCCCACAGCCTTCTCTTCTCCAGGCTGAACAAGCCCAGCTCCCCCAGCCTCTCTTTGTAGGGGAGGTGCTCCAGCCTTCTGATCATCTTTGTGGTCCTCCTCTGAACCCTCTCCAACAGTTCCACATCTTTCTTGTATTGGGGGCCCCAGATCTGGACACAGGACTCCCTCACGAGGGCAGAGTAGAGAGGGACAATCACCTCCCTGTCCCTGCTGGCCACCTCTCTTCTAATGGAGCCCAGGATACCATTGGCCTTCCTCCTCTTGTCTCCCAGCTTCTTTTTGCTGAGCAGATGTCATGTGGTATGGAATACCCCACTGGTCAGTTTGGGTCAGCTGTCCCAGCTGTGTCCTTTCTGAGGATGTTGCCCACCCCGAGCCTACTGCTGAGGGGGAAGGAAATGTTGGAGAGCCATCCTTGATGTGTGCCAGCACTGCTTAGAAATAGCCAAAACAAAACAGGTGTTACCAACACCTTGCTAGATAGCAATACACAGCACAGCACTATCAGGAATGCTATGGGAAAATTAACTTCATCTCAGCCACACCCAAAATGAAAGCACATCTGTTTTCTGGATAAATACAGTATTCAAGTTTCCTTGTCTAGACTTAGATTCAGGTAGTACAGAGATACCAAGGAGCTGGATGGATAGACAGATAGATTGTACTAGCTCTTTGTGAAAATAAAAGTTAAGTGAATTTGAGAAAAACATTGGCTGCCAAGGACAAAAAAGTCAAATCTGCTTATTTGAACATAAATAGTCCCAAAGCATGCCTGTATCTTTAATAGAAACAGGCCTTTGATAACTGCTGAGTTTGGTAGCAGAAGTAGAAAAAGGAAGATCAGAGGCCTGTTTGCTCTGACAGCTAGAGCTGCTTATTCTTTTTGGTGATTTTTGTTGTGTGGGATACGCAGCCTGCCTCCTTTGTTCTAAGACTGCCACCCTGCCATACAGAGAGGCTAATTCTAAATCACACCACCTCTGGAGAAGAACTGAGCACAGCAGGGAGACGATTGCTGTGTAAGAACTGGTTTGCAAATGGGGAAAGTGGACAGGCAGAACCGATTGGCGCAGCCTCTCTTGCTGTACCTGACTGGTCTGCTTCGTAAGCTCACAGAAGGAAAGTTGGATTGCCTCTGCCTAGTGCATCTCAGATTTGGTGGCAGATTCAACGTGATCCATCTGTCAGATAAACTGGAATGCCTCTCAGTGGTGTCCGCAGGAGTTTAATGTGTCCTAGACTTATGCGTCACTGTGCATGAATAGTAGCACTGGGCTTTCTGGACATCTGGAAATCTAAATTGCTGTGCACACAGATGCCTAACACTGGGTCATTGCCCAAAGCCCTGGGACTAAAAATGGTAGTATTAGAAAGTATCCATTGAGACTTAAGAATGTAGTATTTATTACTTGTGTTTCCAGAAGTATTTTTCACTAGTAGTTTAGCTCTGCTTTTTCCAGTGCTCTTCACTGAGACAGAGCTGATACATGCTGAGTATGCAACTGTGGTATTGGAAGTTCACAAATACTCAGATGCTTCTATTTTTTTGGACTGTGACACCTGACCATTTTGCCACTGGCTAAAGCCAGAAGGTTTGCATTTAGGTCAGTGTTTTCCTCACTTCAAAGGACCTAGTTTGTAGATATTCTAGAATTACCCACTTTTTGCTCTCCTTTAGAGATTTGTTCATTACTACGTCTAACGAGCAACATAGGGGTTAATTCATATCTGTGGAATCACTCTAGAGCTAAAATAAATGGCTGGGGTGTGGCTGTCAGAATTGTCCTCAACGGTGGTATCTGTAAAGAAATATTTGTATTTATGAGAAAACAGCAATATATAACATTAACTTTGTTTTCTACAAAAGAAATATAAAAGGGAGACAATTGGTTCTATTAGCACCCTCCGTTACTGCAAAAACAAGCTGTTACTTCTAAGTATTTTGCCTTTCACGTAAGGGCACACAAAAGGGTACACAAAAGGGTAGAATTTGGAGCTTAAATGTTGTACCTTCAATCTAAAGTAAAACCTTTCATGCAATAAGTGTGGATTCCATGAGGAGATTCCAAACAAAACAACTGATCCAAAAACTTATTGCAGAGTAGGTAACATGAAGTCTGTACTTCTGAAGGGAACAACATAAAATTGGAAGTCAGAAGAAGGAAGAAGAAGATGATGAAGATGACAAAGAACACGAAAGGATGTTAAATTCAGCTGAATAACAAAACTGAATCACAGAAAATCTAAAAGAAAGCTTTAACATTTTATCTTAAGAATCTCATGATCATGCTTTGGTGTTGCCAATTTACTATTGTGCTTGAAGTGTAACAAATCTGTCTGCACAAGGTGTCTGTATTGGCTGTTGCCTTGGAAGGAAAGCTTCCTTTCTTTTTGTTTTCAAACTTTTCCTAGAAAACAGAACTTTTTTTTTCTTCTTCAGTGGTTTTCCTGTTCCATGTTGTTCTCTTGTTTTGCTTTGGAGGGGTTTTGCCTAATAAGTGGATTTGTTATGGAAGTGCAGTTACAGAGGAGGAATAATACATAAGAGTCTTCAGGACCTCTGTGTGGAGAAAGTATAGTATCTGTCTGTGAGGCAAAATACCTCAAAATACCATAGTGAACTTCATCCTTACTAATTCAAGATAAATGTACAGTTCCAATTAGAACTGAATGGGGGGAGGTGTGTTTGTCTCTTCAGTTTGGTTATATGCATATATGATGGTCACCTATGAAGATTTAGAGGTACAGCTTTGTGGAATTCTACATCTCCATGTATGCTAGCTGTTTGAATTCTCTGTACAGGTAATAGAGAAAAACTCCTGCAGGATAGAAATTATTCATTTCACTTATCTACCTTAGTATGGAATAATTCCTATTCTGAAAGTGCCCTTTTGTCTTTATTGTATATGAAGTGAGTCTAGACAGCTTGCTCAAATGTAGACATCTACATTCTGTCAGATAAACTACACATTTTCATTTAAGCTTGAGATGTCTAAAACTGATTTGTAAAGGAAAGAAGCCCTGACAAGGGCAATATACTATAGCAGGAAGAATAACTGCCATGTGAATAAAAAGCTTGTATTAGGATTAGCTCAGCAGTAACGTATGTAACTATGATAGACATATAAAGGTTGTACATATCAACATTTAGTCAGATGAATGCTTTTGAGATATCACATTGGGCACAATTTAATTTTCCAATCCAATTCTGCTATAAAAATCATTTGTACATTATGTAATTTTATCACCAAAGTAAGAAATTCCATCACTTTAACCTATATATCTAAGAAAAGATGGCTATTAAATATGCAGAGGGCTGGCACAAAGACTAAATCTCTCTTAAAAATAATGCAAAGGAGTATTCTTCTTATGTTGTTTTTGTATAAATAATGAAAACAAATACCAAACATTTTCCACCGTTTGACTGAGATGAGAATTCACAACCCAGTCTCACCCATGTTGTGCAGAACTGAAAGGTATGATTATTTGGTGCTTTCCATCTATTTCATTCCACCAAAGTGTTAGTGTAGAATAGAAAGCAAAGTTAAAATAACAGTGGTATCATATGGAAAAGGCCCACGAAGTAGCATATATTGTGGCCTGACTGACTAGACAGAAAAGGGCACAGGGTCCTCATAGGCAAGTTGAACGTGAGTCAATGACATGCATTGGAGTGATTAAGGCTTAAAGCATAAAGGGATTTTACAGTGACACACAAGAGAAAGAACAAGAGGAAACAGTTGCATGCTGCAACAAGGAAAATTCCATCTGGACAGCAGGAAAATAATTTCCACCATGAGGTTGTCCAAGCATATTCCAACCTTCCAATGAGGTCATGAAATCTCAATCTTAATGCAGACCTGACTGCCCAAGACCCTGAGGGAACCAACACAGCTTCAAATACAGCCTTGCTTTGAGCAGGAGGTTGAATTAGATGAACTCATGAGCACAATATTTTTCATAATTCTGTAGCACCAAATTTGAACTCCGATCCCTAAAAAAGTATGGATAAAACAGCTGCATATGTAAAACCAATGTGATAACGACAGCAGAGACTATTGAAGTAATTGCTATATTCACAGTCCTACTTATCAAAACTCAAAACTGACTGCTGCAAATTGTCAAACCCAATGTACCTAAAAATAAGTAAAAATCACACTGGAAATCTGTCACATATTTTTCTCACATACATCTTAATCTCCTGCTGCCTTACTATGTAGCAAAATTCAATCCAGTTGCTTTTGACAGCAACCTTTAAGGTGGTGATTCTTTGGAGGAATTAACTTTAAAAAAATAATTTAATTCTCCTCTTGGCTTCAAGCATTTGTCATCATTTAGTAATATAGTTGAAATTTTACCAGTGGATGGGGACCATAAGAGGCTGAATGAATGCTAAATTTGCTTATCCCATCATATACAGAACTGGAGATCTTTTTTAGTCTCCGTAACTATATTCAACATTTATCCATTAATATAGGAACAACTCAATTAGTGGCTCTGTAGGGATCAGAGCATAACCCTACTATCCACAATTTAATAGCTACCATACATCATCAAGATCTAATTCCCAGGCTGAGTAGGATGTAAATGGCAGTAGCCCGTAGATCCATTTTTTAAAAAAATTGAAATCTTTGTGGCTTAATACTCTTTCCCAAGCTCACTTATACTGTGCATCCTGCAATTTTTCCTGCAATTCACACCTGGCATTCAGCAGATTTATGTTGCTGACTGTATTGTGGCCACATTATTTGATTTCTTGATACATCATTAACATGAAAGGGAATTATTTGCTAACTAGAATTTGTTTGCATTACCAAAGGTTCATTATCCCAGAAAAGTAATGGTTTGAGACTTAGAATGCTCTGTGCTTTCTGCTGTCAGTGGTCTTCAATAGCACTGCTTGCTCTGTTGTCTCCTGCTTCTTTCAGAGAAGGTTGCTGGCAATTCACTGAAGTTCAAGATCAAGTCTTATTCAATTGCTTTAATATGGAATCTAGAATTCACTCTTCATGCCCCCTCCCTCCCCCCTTTTTTTTTTATTTCCTGTTCATAAGAAAATTTAGAATATACTCCATTATGTACCAGAAATACAGGCATTTCTATACTCATTTGGAAGATCAGCAACTGTGATCCTGATTACCCTGATTTAGGCCTGTTGTCAGCCATAACCATCAGCTCATCCTAACTGAGGCTTGTTCCATGAATCATGTACATGTTTGGGCTGAGCAGAAAGGATGAGAATGGTTGGACTTGATGTCTTCAAAGGTCTTTTCCAGCCTTGTGATTCTGTGATAAACAACAGTTAAACTCTGAACTTTTGTGTGAGCTTTTTGTTCACCTTGCAGATGATGATTTAAACACCAGTGTTGTAGAGAGACAAAATTAATCAAAACATTAATAGTCAAGTGCAAATGTATTGCATACATCTCCATCAGACTTTAAAACCTCATTTTGATGACTTTTAAAATTGGAGGAGAAACTTGCTGGGGGAAAAGAGAAGAGATACCCAAAGATTTGAATGTCAGAGTCTTCAGTATATCCTGGATGTGTTTCCATTAATGACAGGAATGACAGAACTGAGAGTATGCTTATTGAATTTACAGATTGTATGAATCTATAAAGGATTGAAAGTACACTGGAACATGACTGAGAATTTATTTTTGCAACCTTGCAAAATTATCTGAAATAGCAGAGATTATTTCAGAAAGGATTATGGAGTTCTATATTTACTAGATATAGTTAACTCCACAATATAAGATGGGAACAAATGGCAAGGAAGCAATTATATATAAAGTTTTCTGAAGACTATACTTATGCACTAAACCTGAGTCAATGAGCTCACACTCAGGCAACAAAAAATAACAAATAAAATCATCCCTCTCAGACTACGTACACAGCAACACTGCACATGAAATGTTCCTACTGTTCTATTGCTCCTGCTACTCAAAGCTGTTAAAGAGCTTAGCTCTAATGCTGTAGCCAGTTTGAGTCTCTGAATTAAAAAAAAAAATAGAGGTAAGAATCAACAGGGGTCTTCCCTTTCTCATGCTTACCATAGGAATCAGCAAATGCCCAAAGACTGACATACGAAGAAAGGGTGAACAAATTGAATAAGGAAAAAAGATTGAAGTAAGACATGACAGAAGTATTAAAGTGAAAAGGTTGCTGTAAAAGTAGAGACATAAATTTTGTTGTTCATTATGGATAGAGTGAGACGTATCAGGGAAAATAGGTGCTATCTTTTCTCTAAAACAATCCTGGGACAGTAACAGGAGACATAGCTAGGTATAGGCACTTACCAAAAGAGGCAAAAAAACATAAACTCCATTGTTGGAGGCTTTTAATAAAAAAATAGTTGCCTATAATGACTTAAATGTGGCTAAACCACTGCTATTTTCCAAGTCCAGAACTCAGCTCTCATTGTGAGCTTTGGACATGGATACAGATTATGATTTCTCCATCAAATTCCTTTGTCTGGACCTCAACAATAAAGGTGGCTTTTTTCTTTTTTTTTCTTTCCAATAAAGTTTTTGCATTTTATTTTTAATTTCTGCTTCTGCACTGGAAAGTTAGAGTAGAATCCTAGGAGCTAATAAAGCCCAGAAGTAGATTTCTCTGTATTTACAAGTGATTTTCACATCATATCAAACTTAACCAGAGTGCAAGGTGTTACAAAGTTTAATAAGACCATCTTTCAATTTTCCATTCCTTTGTCTCTTTTTTTTTCTCCATTCTTTTTTGGTCTTAGTAAATTTGAGTAAGTCCTAGGTCAATACATGATTTAACTGCTTAGGTAGTTTACTCATCTTCAGTGATCAAAGTAAAGTTTTTTTTTAATTTCTGATTTTATTTTCTGTTTTTCAGTGCTTACAATTCCTTAGCCATGCTCTAAACACATTAGAAAGGGAATGGAGAGTGTTATATAATTAGAATTAATAATAGTATTTTATGTAACAAGGCTTTTTTATCACAGGACTTTAAAAACCTTCTGCTAATAACCTTAACCACATCAAGCACAGTTCATTTTCTGGCAAATAATATCCTGAAGGTAGAAAAAGGTGGAAATTTCCAAAATGAAGAAAGGCTGCTGTTTAAGACTCACTTGAAAACAAATGCTAGGATCATGAAAAACACCAAGTATCCCCAGACCAGCTGAGCTGCTTCAAATCATACCAGTTACACTTCCTAGCAGTGCTAGGTGAACACCACCACCTAAAAAGAAATAAAATAAGATGAAGGTTGTCTTCAAGTTCCCCTTTGTGCAGTTAATGGTGAATATTTTTCTGTTGGCTTGTTCCTACATTTTATAATTTTCTAAGATCTCACGAGAAGACCACCATTCTGCCATACTGAGTTTGCTACATACTGACATTGCATGGGATATAATGATATTTCTCTCCTTCGTATTAAGTTTGAGCTGTAACATTTTCTCTGAAAAATAATTTCCAGACAGTTTAAAATCAGGTTAATTTTAATAAAAAAAAATTATATTTAGCATTTTAAACTCTTTTAAAAATAATTTTAAAAAAATTATAAACAGTAAGCATTATTGACAAATTACCTTTATTCTCCGTTGTCAGTCAAGATTTTTTGTGGCCAGAAATCTCTCTCTGCATTCATAGTTTATGGACATTTTTCACTCTTAGTGTCCTTTAATTCCATCTAAATCTTTTCTCTACAGGTAACTTGGTACATTGCTGTTAAGTGTGCAATGCATATCTAATGTTTGGAAACTGTGTTTTGTAAAGACTTATTAATAATTATATATTACCACCACTGCCACCAAATAGGTTGCAAAATATACCCCAAAGGTGTTGCTATGAATGAAGTCAATTATCACAGTACACCTAAACATGGTATGCAAATTGAGGATTGAAAAAATCATACATATCTGCAAGGCAACAGAAAATACTGGAAATGCAAAGCACAGGAAGTCAGGCATGAAATCTTGGCCCCACTGAAGAAAACTGCAAAACTACAATTAATTTCAGGGGGGAAATCCAGGCTTGTGCTCCAAGCACAGATGGAAAAAAAAGAGTGCTTTCCAGCTCCCCAAAGCCATTTGTGGAGGTGATGCCATTCGTGCACAGTGCCAACTAATTTTTCTTTATTAAAACTAATGATCCATAATTGTTTCCGGAGTGGCAGACCATAATATGGATTGTAGTGAGCAAATCTGAAAATGACAGGTTCAGGTTTGTGTCCAAATTTCTTCAGTGAATACTCATCTGGACTTTATAAGCTTAGAAATACCTCATCTGTTAAGACATTGTATTTTTATAGTGGTGGATGTTTGAGTCGTCTATCTAGTGCCTCAAGTAGTAACTTGTGGTTGTGTCTATACAGCAGGACCTGAGAGCTCTTCCATCCTCCAGGAGCTGCACATGTCCCTTTGCAGTGTCCTAATTCCTCATCAAAGTGACACCCCAACGTGTAGTATGCTCCATCTGTTGCATGGTGGAGACTGGGCATATGCATCAGGAAAGACCTATTGCACCCTCTTGCCAGGTCTCAGTCTGAATTAACAAGAAACAAAGAAACATTTTTAAAATCTGAAATATAATCACACTTCATCCTAAAGTACACTGAATATGAGCAGAGATTTCCTGGGATTCCTCTGTGATTTGCCTTCTCTTTAAAATTCTTTTTACAAGGCAGACATCCCCCAATTGTTTTAGTATATCTCAGAGATACATCAAAAGATGGTGAAGAATACAAAAAAACAAACTACATGGGAAACATGAATACTTTCCCCAAAATCATCATGTATATTTGATGCCAGTGGTCCTGTTTCCACCAGAGAAGTTATTGCTTTGTTCAGTTTTCACTAGTACTATCTTATTTGTCATTTCAACTGGAAAATCCTCCTTTGAGTCACAAATAATACCACCACCACTAATAATAATTATAATAACAGGAGGAATCCTAATCTTCCCATCTATTTAAATGAGTTTGACTGGGGCCAATGGACAGCTTAGGGAGGAAAATTATACATCTTTTATCTCCTTTAATTGTAGCACTTTCATACATGAAATATATTATTTATTGTTGTGATTATTTAATCAAAATACACAAATGTAATTTTCCTAGGAGAAAAGATCCACAGAGCACTAAACTGTTCTAGTATCTTTGTTCTCAGTTTCACAGTTGTTATGAATTCAGGACACAGAAAACAACCATTCGTTACATTTTAAGGGATAATTGCCAGCAAATAATTTATGGCTGCAAAGTGCTACACACAGCAGAGAGACTACAGCTACTTATAACCTAGTAAATTAAAACTAAACCTTCTGTGTGCTGAGTATCTTGCCTAAGATTAATTGGATAATATCAGATTGCTTGCATTAGGAAGATCAAATGCAAGGAGAAAAGACATAAACTTTGTGTATGTACCAGTGTAACCTCAATTCAGCAGTTGCTGATTATTTATTGGGCATGTGAACAGATGTACCTAATCCTGTTCTGAGAGGTATTCAGGAACACAGAGAGAAAAACAAAAATTCCCACTATGCATAGCTGAGAAGAAGATAAAAGCCGTAATCTTATAAAATGCTGATTAGCCTTGAATCCTTTTGACTTCAGTGACTACTCAGCACCAGACAAGCAAGAACATGGGCACAAAAAATTATTCTGTCAGTTTCTCCACCCTTCCTGTGTTGCACTCTAACAATTCAGAACGTAAAGTGGCACAAATTACTCTGATTAAAGTAAAATAAAAGAAACTGACCCTACCTTTTATCTCAGGACCACATTCTTCTTGCAGGCTTGCTTGTAAATTCTGCTTATTACCATACAGTGACAAAGGTTGATCATAAGCAATTTGGCAAAATTTATATCAACGCAAAAAATATTTGTAGATGGACACTGTGAGTTTCTTTCTTGTTGCCAAGCTATTTATAATTTTGTGTTACCATAAATTCAGACACATTTGGGTGCTCCAGTACTATCTTTTCCAAGAGAATTAAGTCAGTCTTTGAAAATAAAAGACTGGTGGGGACTACCAAATTTAACAGCTAAGTTCTGTTGTCAATTACACTCTTGTATAGTATTTTCCTGAAAGGTCATATTAATACATGAGGACAGTCCATATCAAACTTTTTAAAGTACTATTCAAGTCACATAAAAATGTTTTGTTGACTTCAGATGAGACTGGTTTAGTCTGGCTTAAGCAGCAAGCATCATACCTTGCTCTAAGCCTGCCACAGTGCAGGGTCGTGGTACCTTCACTGTTATCCCACCTTCACTGATTGACTTTGAGAGAATGACTTTACACATTATGGATGTCATAACTGGACTCATGAAGACAAAGGACTATTCTCATGGGCAAGATTCTTCCTCGAACTATGCCTCACCATCAACTTGGAGTCAATTCTTCTAATTTACCTGATCTACCCCACTTTATCTTAAATTGAAATGTGCCTCTTGATCCTTGGTATCAGGGTTCAACTGAACTAGAAGAAGCTTTAATGTTCCATCAGAGATATGTGGAAAATTAATGTGCAATGTGTTTAGCAAATATGAGGCTTTGGTAATAATTATTCCACAACAGCAACATTCCCAGTGTCTAAAATGTGAGCATGCAACATAGATTGGAGGGATACTTTGTTCAGCATGGAGGAGAAGCACTGAAAGAATAATATGCTTTTAAGGAATAAAAAGTGGCATTTTCTGAAATATTAATGAGGAAAAAACCTAGCATTCAAATGTTTTACAAGGTAGAAAAATTTAATTTTTTTTTTTTTCTAATAGACAAGAATTTGTTAATCAATTTAACTGATTGAATTCTAAATTAAAATAAATATATTTTAGCCATTAGTTCATACTTTACTTGAGGGAGTAGATTTCTTCCATTTTGATGAAAAAGACCAAGTATTTGTTGTCAATTAAGGTTATGTCTTCATGAACAACATAAATTCTTAGATTTCTACAACTGTGGTCAGTTTATGGTTTCATCATGATAACTGAATGGCCTTGTATAACAATCACCAAATCTCACATTGCTAAGTAACCAGTCATTTATGAACAGGCTTCTTTTAATTAACTCATTAACAATACAGTACATGCTCTGTAAAATTCTGTAATTACTTGGCATAATTTCCTTCCTTTTTCCACAAGTTTTACAAGACAGTAATTTTCATCTTGTTAGGAAGTCCTGTGTAGAAAATGGTCTTTAAAGCCTATATCTTAGAATAAATAAGATGAATGGGCTAAGCACAGGTATCACTGAAATATTGTTCATTAATACTTTCTGATTGACTAAAGTATGTGGAAGTGTTAATATATATCTGCATTAGTTATAAGTTATTTGTATTATATTCAATCAAGTGTTTGAAATATTTAATCTTGCAGGAAAATGGTTGAATTATGCATTATATAGAATGTGCTTGTCAAGGAGTTAGTCCTAGAAATGTACAAATGGTACTCCTGGAATTGCTTTCCCCTGGCTGATAATTCAAAATTTCATTGGACTTTTCAAAGCATTATTTGAATGAAAAAAAATTTAATTTGAAGCAATTATATTCTGCTTCCAGATATGATTTCATTTTTAGCACTGTATACATGCAAGCTGTGAGAAAGAGTGGTGTGCTAATGACTAAATATGCCAAATTTAATGCTAAATATAGACATTAGGTTTAAACAAAGAGGGAAAAAACAATCTTCACATCAGATCTTTTGTTTATATGTAATATTTAATGTGTTTGAAGGAATAGGAGCTCAGAGAAAGACTTGCCAATGAACTGTTGATTTAAAAGATTTCTGAACAGCAAATTATCTGACTCCTCAGCAACGCACTGATTGAAGGCTTCAGTTCACTGCAGTTTAAACCAGGCACTGCTTGTAACTTACTCTTGTATTATGTGTAAGATGTGTTCAATATTTTGGACAAGGAAATGTCAGAAGCATGTGCTTAGAGTTTGAGGGCAGAGTCAGCCTGAGCTGAGTTTAGATTACCATTAATTCAACCCTACACTATGTTGGAGGATGAGGGATATGTGTTGACAAAGATTATCTCTGGAAAAGACATGAATTTTCCTAAATTACAGTTATTATTAGGATACTAATAACTGTCAAAGAAGATCAGGGAAAAGTGAAGAAACAGGATACTGACCTCTCCAAGATTCTGATCAAAATTCCTTTACTTCTATCAGAAGCTGTTCCACCTCTCCCCCCAGCCTTCCACTCTCTCCCACACCTCCCAATCTCCCAAACCTTAAGCTTTTCCTTTTTTTCCCCCCTTATTTTTACTGTTCATCTTGTTTGTCCTTGAATGTCTTGGTGCTATCTGGGAAATGGGAGTACCTCTTAAAGATCATTTTTGCACACAGCTCCATGTGCTAGGAAACTGCATAGGATTAGCAGGCAATTAAAACCAGTTATTTTCCAAAGTCAGAATAGACACTGTAGGTTTTTCAGTGCTTCCAGGAATACATGGATTGATACTGCTGACATCTTAGCTGCACTCAATTATGTCCTAGTTTTGGCTGGGATAGAGTTAATTTTCTTCCTAGTAGCTAGTATAGTGCTGTGTTTTGGATTTAAAATAAGAATAATGTTGGTAGCATGTGGAGACTATAGTTTTAGTTGTTGCTAAGCAACACTTACATCAAATCAAGGACTTTTCAGCTTCTCATACTGCCCAGCCAGTGAGGAGACTTGGGGTGCACAAAAAGCTGGGAGGGGACACAGCCAGGACAGCTGACCCAAACTGGGCAAAGGGATATTCCATACCATGTGACATCATGCTCAGGATATAAAGTATTGGGAAAACTGGCCAGGGGACACTTCTGGGGGACAGACTGGGCATCGGACAGTTGGTGATGAGCAATTTTTTTCATGTGCATCACTTATCTTCCCCTTTTGTGGTTTGTTTTTTTTTCTTTATTTTCCTTTTCATTGCAAGTTTTTGTTGTTTTAATTATGAAACTGTTCTTATCCCAACTAAAAGTTTTTGCATTTTAGTCTTCTGATTCTCTCAACCCTACTGGTTGGGGGAGTGAACGAGCAGCTGTGCGGGGCTCAGTTGCCACCTGGGGTTAAATCACAACTTAGAACTTGAAGGAGACAAAAACTGTAGCATTATGAAATTAAACAAACAGGAATTAAGCCTGAAATATGTTTCACAATAATCACTCTTCTTAGCTCTAATGGGAATGTTTTTTTTATTTGAATCCACTTTTATCAGGGAGTGTGAAAAGAAGCTCAATCTCCATTCTGATTTCTTTACTCTGTCTAGTCCATTCAACGCTTCATTCACTCATTTAAATTACTGCCTTTGTAAATAGTTTATAGTGTTCTGGCAATGAGCCAGGTTCCTTTGCTTAATCAGCAGGTTGCCAGTATGACACAGGTTTCTCTTCCCCATGGCATAATACAGAGAAGAAGCTATTCAGTTAATCTCTTGATTCCATTTCAACAGTCATACTTTTAAGGCTGAAATTTGGAAGGTATTTGGAGCCATCCATTTCCTCTTAGCTGTGTCTAATACTTTGGCCCATCTTCAGGTGGAGAAGGTAAGAGTGTATGGGAAGTTTGGGATGGTATTTTGTCTGTGTCCGATGCGATTAGGCTGCTCCTGTGTATGTAGATAAATCTAAATGCTTCAGATCACCAAGGAATTTCATATGGGAGGTAACACATCTATCAACTGAACCACAAACCTTTAACAGAATTCCTAGTTATTTTCAAGCATTTATTAGCAATTTCTAACTTCATGTAATTTCTAACTCCATGCCTACAGCAACAGCTGCCCCAAAATTCAGATCCATAATAGTAAGAGAAATCAGTTAATTACAGTGGATGGGGTGGGATTTTCTGTTTTTATATTGTTTTTTAAAAAATATACACAAAAAACCCCTTATCTCACAGACCTTTTAGGAAGCTGCTTTCAACTAACCCCGATTAGCTTCAAGTCTTGTTCTTGTATTTCTGTTTCTCTGTGGGGTATGATCTGTAAATGAATATGAAGTCAATGGAAGCATGGAAGTGTGAAATTAACTTCACCTGGGAAAATCCAGTTAGTGCTCACTGAAAGTGGAAGGACTCTAAATGGCAGATGAAAAGTACTATGCATTCCTAAGAAAACATTTAAATGGTTTTACCATTCATTTTGAGAGGAAAAAACCCCCCACAACAGTAGATGGACATCTTTAAATGCAAAAAAACCCCAACAAACAAACAAAAAAACCCCCCTGCAAACTTAATAACACCCAGTCTTCCTTATGGAGAAGTTTCTGCTTTCTCAGTCTCAGGAGGAGACTTGTTCTAAGTTATGTAGGAATGAAGCTGTAGGGATTTTAACCCCTGATGGTGTTTTTGCTATGATCTTGTTAAAAAAGAAAAGAAAGTAACATTTCAGCGAAATCCACTTAAAGCATTTGTGTCCAACCATATTCTTACATCCTTACGGACTCTGTGGAGGTGCAGAAGATTGGCAGAATTGGGTTGGAGAAGAACAGCTGTGGAGGTGTGAGAGTTCTAGTGACCTGGGAATCTCAAGTAGCAGATAGTTTAGCCACACTGAAAACACAATGACAGGGGAAACTCTGACAAATTTCACACTTTCCCTCCTTCACCCCTACCTTCTCTAATGTGAAGTTTCTAGAAAAAGGGAAAAAAAGAAAGGAAAAAAAAGAACACACATGCACAAAAAAAACCCCATGAAAAGCCTTAAATTTTAGAGAACTACCTAAAGGATGTGTAACCAGTTCATATGACCTCCAAAACAGGCCAAATAGCAAATTTTATGCCACCTCTTTCTGCATACAATGACAGGAATAATAATAATTAAAAAAATGGATCACGCCCTCACAATTCAGTTACATCCCACACATTTATGGTATCTCATTAAATAGCCCCCTAAATCTACATATAAATGCACAGAATTGTAAAGTAATTGAACAACTTACTTCACAATTACTAAGAGTAGAAAGAGCACAACAGTAAAAAGATTGTAATATGGAAGACTATTAAAAGTAATTCAATGTCTACTTGTATAGCTTTTTTAATAACAGCCATTGTAAAATAAATTTGAGTAAGATAATAATATCTAAACTTTTTTATATACCAAAAATGTGCTCATACACTATCTGTCATTGGGAAAAAGACACAATTATATTACTTTTTTAACAACACTGCTGCAGAACAATTGGAAAATATAATTTCTGAACTTTCTACACGGGAAAATTGAGGATGCATCATTTGAGAGTTTATCCCATTGGAAAATGCTGGTGGTCAAACTTTCAAGGGGTTTTGAGGTTATACTTGAGTGGTTTAAAATATCTGGCAGAATAAGTATGTGTGGCTGATGTCTGAGACGAATGGTAACACAACTCATATTTCTCTCAGGTAATTTGTATAGGATTGTCCTATATAACTATGGACATCTACATACAAGTTTCTTTCCAGGCTTCTGTTATGGTCAGTTGTGAGTAACAAGCACTTCCATATGAAAGGTTAAAGTAGGTCTTTGAGGCTATTGCTTCTTAAAAAAACCCATATTTATCTATAAAGTTAATCAAAGTATCTAAAATCAGTTATAACATTGCAAAACACATAGGGTATTCACTTCCCTGAAATTTCAGGACTTTTTAACCTGACAAAATTTAAAAGAAACTGTACTATCTAGTGGTGGTTCAAGCATCCAAGTGGCAATGAAACACTTTTTGCTGATAGCTGGAGGGCATTTAATTCTAAGTCACTGACAGTCTCAGATTTACTCCTGAACCTGGATTTATTTGCAAACATGATTATCTGTCTCTCAAATGCAAATTAATGAGATTTCTCTAAATATTTTTTTTCTGTTTGGTTATTATGGGAATTGATATGCTCGAGAAATGCCTCTTCAAATCTATTTACTGTTGTAGCCATAAAGATGGTGGGGTTTTGTCAATCAGGGGAAGGGGGGAGATGGAGAAGTGAGTCATGGCAGTGAGACAGGTGGGTTTGGTTATGTTTATAGATTTCTATTTTTATGGTCCATTTTACTAATCCAAACAGGAGTTCAAGCAAAAAAGGGCTGTTCAAAATTTAACATGAGAATGTAGCTTCTAAGAAACTGTATTACAGTAAAAGGCTGGAATGAAGCCACTAAATGTGTCTTGATCCAGAGATGTCTGATCTCAGAGCAAGAACACCACCCATGCAGGTTTGGCTCTGCCATTTTAAGACAGCAGTCTCCTTTTTTTGGCTGGGAGAATAATCAGATAGAAAATTAAGGCCAGAATATAGAAACCTAACAGAGAAGATCAAAGTACAAATTTCACAAAGGAGTGTCTCACCATAGGGATGGAAACTGCTTGGAAAATAACGATGAGTTATGAAAAGTTTCTCCTGACTTCTCCGATTTTTGGTTTGGGCAAAGGTTATGGTATTGCAGTGCTTTGAAGTAAAAAGGCCCTAACGAATGGGCATTCTGGAAGACAACATGGGTGGAGTGTTTGCTAAGAACTGAAGAGATCTGCACAATGGATGTAATCTGAGTTTAAACCAAAAATGGTGCTTCAGTATAGAGTTGGGTTTTGCACATACACAGATATGAAAACCCCTTAGCATTTGTCAGTAATATAAATTCTTTAGCCTGGAGAAGAGAAGGCTGCGGGGGGACCTCATTGCAGCCTGCCAGTCCCTGAAGGGAGCAGAGACACAGGAGGGGAATCAGCTTTTTAAAAGGGTAGACAATGGCAGGAAAAAGGGGAATGGATTAAAACTAAAGGAAGGAAGGTTTAGATTAGATCTTAGGGGGAAGTTTTTTATAGAGAGAGTGGTGAGGGGCTGGAACAGGCTGCCCAGAGAAGTAGTGGATGCCCCGTCCCTGAAAGTGTTCAAAGCCAGGTTGGATGGGGCCCTGGGCAACCTTGTGTAGATCCTGGCCTGAGGCTGGTTGGCCCTGCCTGTGGCAGGGGGGTTGGAGCTCTATGATCCTTGGGGTCCCTTCCAACCCAGAACAGGCTGTGATTCTATGATTCTATGAAAGGCATGTAATCATTACAATTAATACATTAAAAATCTTTAATGAATTATTTGTACATTCAAGGATGTTGATGTGATCCAGGGTAATGTAAAGGAGATATTTAAGGCATAATACATTCATAGAGAAAAAACCCTGCCTTTATAGGTATATTTACTATAGAAGTGCATCACAGAAAAGTTGTTACAAATTTTTCCAGATCAAATACCTAATTATGCAGGTAAACACAACTGAGCTTTAGTACAAATATGCTAGTGTAGAATTGAACTCATTTATATATTTATTACATGCTCTAAAAAAACCAGGGATCTAGACATCATATTCTTGTCACTACTAAAACAGTAGTCTTCTCTATAGATAGTTCTTTTACATTGTATTTTTAAAGTATTTTTAAAAATATTTTATTGTGAATAAACAAATGCCAAGCAACGTGAGGTTTTTTGATTATTTTGCCTTTCTAACATGCAAGTTCATGGTCATTTTGATATGTTCCTGGTACAGGGTGTACAGCTGTATAAAAAACCTCAGTATGTATCTGATTATAAATTCTTGCAAGTCTGAGATTTCAATTTCCATAATTTTTTTTCTTCTGCTTATGTTTTTTTAATAACTGTGGAAAGAAAAAAGTATTTGATCTAACGCGATACTGCTAACAGAAAATATTGTATATAAGTGCAAGTTCATTTAAAGACCTGATTTTATTTGTCATGATGGACTTCAACATTTTGCTTCCAGAATTTATCCTCATGTTTTCCCAATGGATTTATATAGGAGCAAAGAGCATCAATCATCATCTACTACACTTGGATGACAAGATATACATAAATGGATAGATAGACATACTATGGAAAGTGAGCAAGATAAGTGATAGTACACGATTAGAAAGGCTTTCTACAAAACATGTCAAATAAATTACCTCTTTTTGTAGTGAAAAATAAAAGCAGATATTGTCATTTCAAATGGAAAAGAGAACTCTTCCTTTAGGTACCACATGGCATTATGTTAGTGTACACAATCACAGAAAGATAATGTGTGAGTATCTATAATCAGCAACTTACTCATGTCAGTAGATATTTAAATCTCTACCAATTTTAAACTGTTTTGATAGCTGCTGTACTTTCTGGCCAAAGATTCTGCATTTACTAGTTGTCTTTTCAAATATCTCCTGCCTTGTTACAGTTACGGTCTAGTACAAATTTTGTCACTGTCTTTACAAGATGAATGGCCTCTAGAGTCCCCTCCAGAAACTCACTCAATACCTAACAATGCCAGTTACCACTGCTATGTTTATGACTATATTTGTGTATTTTCTTATTTCTTTTCCATAAGAAACAAACTGGACTTGTGGCTGCAGCAGAGAACCAGACCTGAACAGAAACAAGCGGAGCCCAAGCATTTCCAAAGAACGTGATCTGGGGAAAAAAAACCCAAAACATTATGCAGAAAAAATGCCAAGTTTATTCCCTGTCAGTCAAAAAAAATTATTTCACATGAGTCATTTCAATTTGTCACAGCATCTCTCAAACTCTGCTCTGCTTCCGCTGACATCATGAATTCATGTTGGCTTTTGTCAAGTCAGCTCTTCACTGCTGCTGGTCCAGTAGTACATCACAGGGAATTCAGATGCACACCTTTACTGCTACAAGGGCAGCTTGATCCTGCTCTGCATATTCACTCACATACACTGCAGGAGGCCAAAATTAGAGACTTCTACCTACTTCTTTTTTTAACCCTTGTGTTATTATTTTTTTTTTAAGTTCATATCATCTGCCTCCTCCTAACTGTAAGAGCAGCATCCATTCATTCAGGGATGTGTAAGATGGGGAGAACCCTGACCTGTGATCATGGTCATAGAAACAGCTCAGCTCTTACTGCTGCACTTCACAGCTCTTCTCTGAGCTGACAGAAATCGTGCAACTGTTTATAATCAACTTAAAAGTGCTAAGAACAGCTGAAGATTAGCTCTTAGCAGCAAACAGCCTGTACCTCTGGTTTGGGAGGCTCGGTTGTAGGGTTAATGTATCAAAGGACCCCAACATGACAATAGAGAACTGAAAAAAAGCCTTGATGTCAGAAAATAGGTTACAGAACTGTAAATGTAAGTACATATCAACATTTCATAACCTGTGTTGGTCATTTTTCAGTTAATCTATATATTCTATTGATTCAGAGATGGAAAGATACCCCCTTAGGTCCAAGAACTCTCATTATCCCAAGGGATAGCTTTTCTATTCTATATGAATTTAATATGTAAGTAGAATTTCCTATAAATACATATTTTAAAAATCAAATTGATTCAATACTGCATATGCCATGCTCTAGTCAACACTGGCAAATACCATTACTTGGTATTACGTGGAAGAACTAGACAAATGGCCACCCTTACCAGACAAAAAAGGTGACTCTCAGAGTTTATTTCTACAGCAAATTCTTGATACATCAGTTCTATATGCCATAACACAATATATACCTTAATATATAATGCATGGTGTTTCTTTAAAACCTGCAGAGGAATTTATTTATAGTTTTCCTAGTGATGGATCATCAGATCACTTCTGTAGGTAATTATCAGTACCTGGATTATTCACATCCAATTCACTGCAAGCATCTGATATTCAAGTTTGACCTGCAAAGAGCAGTGTTTTCAGCCACAGCTTTCACTACTATATTTGGTTCTTGAGTTTAAATGAAATTATTTTATTGTAACTTTCAGGTTCTAGGGTCTGAAAATTAGTTTCAAATGCATCATTAATTTTCTCTTTCTTTGAAATTGTTTAATAACAACTTAATACTTTTGCAAATTTTTTTGTGAATTTATTTGCTGAAATGGTGGTTATTATACTAAAAATCAAATATAATAGTAAGGATTGTTAATAATCTCAAAGTAGAATTGTAAGAATACATCTAAAAGAAATTTCATTTAATAATTCAAACTCAAAAGAGTTGGGCTATTACTCAGCTCCCCCCGCAGCCTTCTCTTCTTCAGGCTGAACCAGCCCAGCTCCCTCAGCCTCTCTTCATAGGGCAGGTGCTCCAGCCCTCTAATCATCTTCGTGGCTCCTCTGAACCCTCTCCAATAGTTCCACATCTTTCTTGTATTGTGGGCCCCAAATCTGGACACAGGACTCCAGATGGGGCCTCACAAGGGCAGAGTATGCCCAGTAGTCCCATGCTTGGATTGAAATGGTTCACACTTGAAGGCAGCTGGTTAGAAAGCCTTTGTAAAGAGGGTTTTAAAGAGCCAATGATAATGTTGCTTAGAGAGCTACGGCGATGACTGGGGATGGTGACGGACTCAAGATTTTATTTCCAATGTTGGTTTCTTTTTGGCATAGGTGTGCAGTGAGCATTGAGAGTCTGTTATGTGGATCCTGGTGTAGTTGTTCAAATTCCCTATCATAGAGACAAGAATAAAACCCCAAAACCAAAACCCAAACCCTAAGATCAGGAACTAAATTCTGACCCAATGATCACTAACATGAATCTAAAGCAAGTCCAGGGTAGTCAATGGATTTCCATCAGATTTATAGCTGGGTAAGAGAAAAAAAATGTGGTTCAAGGTCTTTCAGTGCACTGTGACAGAATGCAAAGTTCAGCTACTTTCTTCGAGGATTCATTTTCTTTCAGACTGTCCCTTCATCCTGTGGCATTTGCAATGCTGATTCTTACCCTGTTCCTCAGAGTACATGAAAATACGTAGCTGCTCTTCTCCTTGTTCAGTTTTTATAGATTACTTTGATGTTCAAAATAAATCTCATTATGCTGTAGATCAAAGAGGGCAATTCCTTTCACCAAAGCAGTACAATAAGCCAATTAGCTGCTTTTTTTTTTTTTTCTCCTTAATGATTTAATGCAGAGAACATCACCCTAATGTATCTGTGTGACTGAATAGGTCTGCAGTGAAACTCCAGGCAGCAGAGAGTCTGAGTTTGGTTTTTCAGTTTCAGCAGTAGTTCAGATGACAAAAAAATTTAGATAGGGGCAAATCGATGGCTTAATAAAAAGATGGAGGTAGTGGAATAATATGAATATGCTTTTAAATGAACAGAACAATATCAGTGTTCAAAATGCTATCAAACTTGTTTATTCTCCCCTATTTAAATTAACCTGACCTAAATTAATTCTCCAATGAAATTTCATAGTTAATAACTGAATCATTATGTTCTGTAGATTTTGAATATGAACATACTGGGGTTTACAATTTGTCTTTGAATACAGGTTGCAAAATTTTAACAAGTTAACCCAGAGTTAGTAGTCATTCTTTAGACTGTGATTGAACTGCGTTTTGGTTGTGTCTATTATTTGGTGAATAAAGATTTTATTTTAAATGTATATCACAGATGTCTAAAGATAATGTCCTACCTTAAAAAGTTAAGATATAGAACACATCATGAGTTATTCTGGTCTAATGGAAAAGAAAACATATACCTTATTCATTGATTATACTACCTTTTTTTAACAGTTCTTCTTTCATTTGCCTTTATGTTTTGTTTTCAAGTGGTGTTAGCAAATCAGTTCACACTGAAGCGTAGAAATACACTGTAGACCAACACCACACTTCCCACGAGCAACCACAAGAATCACCCAATCCCGCTTTATGTAGGAATAATGATATGAAAAGGACAGCACCTTTTTAATTAAACTGATAGCAAAGGATATAAATCAAAAATACATTTCTTTTTGCTTTCAAAGCATGTTGAGTACAAAACATTTTTTGAATGCAAGCCCACTTAGGCACATAACCAGTAAGGAGAAACTATTTAACATTTATTTAACATTTAGTTGTTGAGTGATTCTTAGAATTTTTCAGTCCTTGCCAGAACAAAGGATGTTGGTTCATATATTAGTGCCATACTTTAGGAATAAAGTGGGGTTTTTCTGGTATCTGTTTTTAAGTGGTATTTTCTAATGGACCTGGATACAAAGATGAGTATAAATCTACAGCTCTGGGAAGTGACAGAAAATATACCAGACTTAATAGAATTCATGCCTGAGTTGCTAGTGCATCTGTATATCTAAAGCAAAACTAATAGTTTGACTATTTACCCTGGAATAAAAACTGCTGGTTAGTATATTAAAGAAGACTGATGCTTGAAAGGAGATGGATGATGTAATTGTTACTATTACATCATCCATCTCCTTTCAAGCATGGTTTGATGTGTCTGGCTTTTCAAAACCCAAATGTCGTGGGTGAATCTCAGCGAGAGGCTGAGGGAGCTGGGCTTGTTCAGCCTGGAGAAGAGAAGGCTGCGGGGGGACCTCATTGCAGCCTGCCAGTCCCTGAAGGGAGCAGAGAAACAGGAGGGGAATCAACTTTTTAAAGGGTAGATAATGGCAGGACAAGGGGGATGGATTAAAGCTAAAGGAAGGAAAGTTTAAATGAGGTCTTAGGGGGAAGGTTTTTACGGAGAGAGTGGTGAGGTGCTGGAACAGGCTGCCCAAAGAGGTGGTGGGTGTCCCATCCCTGGAGGTGTTCAAGGCCAGGTTGGATGGGGCCCTGGGCAACCTTCTGTAGCTCCAGGCCTGAGGTTGGTGTCCCTGCCTGTGGCAGAGGGGTTGGAGCTCTATGATCCTTGGGGTCCCTTCCAACCCATGCCATTCTATGATTCTAAGAGGCTCACAGGTAAAATGCTGAAGTGGACCCTATGTTAGCAGCAGTGACATTAAGGGTAACCAGGGGAAATTCATGGCATTTATTCTATCCGCTGGCAAAAGACACTCTGGGAAAGGAAAACTGAAAGATGCAGCAATTCCTTCTCCTAATATTGGAGAGATTTATTTTCTTAAGGGGCAGACAAAAACCAGTTTTATTGTTTTAAATACCAAAATTTGGTGGTTTTACAATCTATTTCAAATTTATATAGTTACAACATATTCTTCAGTTTCAAAGAGATTAGCATAATACAACGCTATTTCAGCTAACTTTCTGAAGGAAAGAATGGTCCTTCTAATAGATGCAGATGTTCAAATTAACACCATTTAAGAAAATTCATATGCCCTTAATTAAATCTTTTTTGCATGGCAAATAGAGAAAAGTGTTATGTAGCACATCAGACCTCACAAATTTGCAGATAAGTGTATCACAAGGGCATGATGTTCACATAGAAATATCCTGTGTTTTCTTCCTCCTAAGTATTACTTTTCAATGGATCCTCTTGTGATTTCTGAAAAGCATTAAGTACCCAATTCCCACAGATAGATATGCTGAGTGTACAGCACTTGTGCGAATCAGGCTATTCATATGGATCCCTAAAAATAAAATGCTGCATGATAGAAATGTTTTGGTTTGGGTTTTTTGGGAGGAGGAAGTAATTTGATTTTTTAATCTCTCTAAAACACTGTGGCAAAATGTCTTTGAGGTAGAAATAGATCAAAAAACTTATAATAAAGGTCACTCACAAGAGAAAGTTAATAGAGGTGTGTCAATTTTTTAAAATTTGGGGGGGGGTGATACATGACTTTACAAAAGTGTCATACAAGAAATCCTGTTGAAAAATTTCATGCTGAAGATTCTTTTATTTCAAAGGAAAAATCAGTTTTCCTTCCCTTTCCCAGGGAGAAAAACACTAATAGGCTCAGTACATTTCCACAGAAAGAGGAAATCTTCACTCCTAGCTCTGTTATAAATCATATAAATTTTAAAATCAAAATGAAATAATGTATATACAAACACAGTGTAGAAGGACTGCAAAACTTGTTCTTTTGACAGTATTTTGCAAAAATATGTAAGGAGCTTTTGCGAAGAGGGCACAATCTTGAGTATGCTTGTTTATCTTCTCTCCTGATTTGTCATTAGCTCTCATTAACATAGACACCTAGTCAAAATTTATTTACTAAGTTGAAAATATCTTGTATAATTAAACATGCTAAATCATTTATATAGTAAAAGTGACATTCAGAGCTAAGAAAAGTGGAATGGAGGCAGCTCAGAGGACTAGCTTATCTTTAATATATATAGCTATATATTTAAAAAATCATTTCAGTTCTGGACTTTTTTTTAATACGATACCAGTATAGTGTATGGGGGTCTTTTTTGTTTGTTTTTTTTAAGGCTGGGGTTAAGAAAAGCCAGTAGTTATGCTTACCCTGGTGGAACTACTTATGAAGACCCATCTAAATATATTACTTAATCAAGAACTTAACGACAGCTCCAAAACTCAATGCAAGTCTCAGCTATAATTACAAATGGATATGTCAAAATTCATACATGGAATTAGTTATAATTTTAAAGATAAATTTTAATTAATGTGCATGCATACATTATTTTTAGGAAGATTAGAGATTACTCTAAAGCTCTTCCTTTTGCTGGAACTGTTCAAGGCTAGGTTGGATGTGGCTTCAGGAAACTTGGTTTAGTGGAGGATGCCCCTGCCCCTGGCAGGGGTGGGTTGGAACTAGATGGTCTTTGAGGTCGCTTCCAATTCAAACTATTCTATGATTCTGTGATTCTAAAAACTGACACTATTCACCAACCAACAGATATTACATCTACCATTAGTGACTAGAATGACTGTTTTCAGTTGCCATATTTTAACCTCTGGCTCTGGCAATCTACCACCCATCTCACGACCCAGCATTGTGATGCTTAATGTTCTGTAGAAGCCATTATTGTATGTCTTGATAATATCCCCACTTCTCTGCAGGTCTATAATGATCCTATTCTAATTATATTGACTAATATCTAATTAATCTTGACTGCTTAATGAGGCTGCTGTCTTTCAGACTGTTGCCTCTTTTGTTCTAACAAAAGACATACATCAATGAAAAAGTTTGCTGGAGGAAAACAAAGAATATTTCCCTATTAGTTGATAGTTTAAATAGCTTGCATATTTGAGTTCTGTCCTGGGTCAATCATACACGCCAAAGAATTCGTCCACTCAAAATTTCACTTCCTTTTAAAATGTTCCCATCATAGTGGCCATATTAACTTGTTTAATCTCCATGTAGAAGTCATTATCCATTAAGTCCATGATGAAACTGCCACTGACTTAACATCAAACACTTCCTGAAGAAGGAAACCTAGTTTTGGAGAAAATATGTCTTCCTTTTTATCAGTAGATGAATGATAGAACAAAGTATCTAGGTGTTTTCCCTTGGACAGGTAGCTAGGCTACTGCCCCTGAGAAGCCAGATACCTGTGGGCCCAGAGGATACTTTGTCCTATCATAAAGCAAATGTCAGTCTTAAAGGCTTCAAGTAGTCTTAAAAGCGAAGTTAAACTGGTATCTAGCTCTTCGATGGCTAATACTATCAGAGAGACACACTATCTGAATAGTTGGTTCCAATAAAGTATTAAGCAAAATTCTAAATGTGAGGCCCTCTTTCAATTCTTACTCAGCATAATGGCAGTTCCACAGTCTACATTGTCATTGAGAGGGTTAGTAAAGCCACTACAGCAAGGCATGTGTGTGCAGCATGTATTTTGCACTTATCCCAGCTTGCATACTTCTGCTCAGCTTGCACGACAGGGTTCTCAGAGTGCATGTCAGAACTCATATACTGTGATTCCCTAGCCACCCCATCCTAATGTATCCCCCCTCCAATTACCCTCTCTCCCCACCTCAGGGCCCCATTTTAGCCCAAGTTTGGACTGAGCTATGACACTGGCCAATAAGGGGCCACCTCTGGTGCAGATTAAAACCTGAGATAAGTAGGTGCAAATCTGTAACTGGTGGTTTTGGTCTATCTCAACTTCAGTTTAAAAGTGAACCTGGATAGACAAAGTGGAAAGAAGAGTCTGCAGACAGAAAAAGGAGTAGAAGTTTGTAGATATTTTGACAAGTCTGAACAGTTGAGGAAAGGAAAAGCAATTGAGAATTAAATGCATATTGAAAGGAAGTGAGGAAAAGTACATTATTTACTTATGTGATTAACTGTGCCTGAAACATCCCAAAAAATGTTCCCAAATCAAGTAAAATACTTGCAAAGGATTTAGAATCATGTAAAATAAGAAGCTCTTTGTATTTCTCTTTCTCATTATTATCACTAATTACAAAAAGTCACATCAAACCTCTCAAGAGATAGATTATTTTTCCTCATGTGGAAAGAGTATTGCTTCCCATTAAAAATGCGTCTCTACTCAGTATGTCAAAAATGGACATTTCAGATGTTTTCTCGCTGCCAAGATAAAGATGTCCTCATAAGTGTGGGCAAATGACTGGGAATTACATTTGGCAGAGAGTTGCAGTAATAGAAATACATGCATAATTGAGACATTTAAGCTGCCCCAGTGTAAGAAATCCTCTCTGTACATCTGTGCTTCCTGGAACCTTAAACACCAGGGGCTTCACTTTAATTTGCCTAATACCATGTTCCTGTCAGTAATGATGTCTAAGAATTATCCTGTTAATCTTTCCAATGTCAATTTCACAGACAGTGGTCATCAGAACTCTTAAATTTCTCCAGGTAATTTCACTTTGCAGGAAGATCCTACATCAAATAGATATTACTGTGAGCAGGAACTTCACAGAGCTAAGAAACACCTTTGGTGCAAGTGCCACATCATCTCCCCTACAACCGTCTTCCTCTGTCCCACAGGCATGTGTGAGTGAACCAAAAAATGCAAGTGATGGCTCTGCACTGTTTTTTATGCAAAGCCACAATGAAACATATCATGCTATAGGATAATGGTTGTCAGACTCAATTAGGTTCAGTAGCCAAGAGAGTGAGCTCAGATTCTAAAAGCTAAACCTACGGAATCCAAGGAGTCCCATGTGATCATACTAAAGAGGTAGGTCTACATTCTAGATTTCTGGAGACTACGTTTGTTTTTGGCAATGATTATGCAATCCCAAGAAGGAATAAATGATTTCCCTGTGGCCAGTAGCCAGCTTGCTTGTTGGGTGTTATAAAACATCAACTACAGGCAACAAAACTATACAGAAGTTTCTGGGTTCCATAAAAATAAAAAATGTCCAACTCCTTGCTCTCCGATATGTACCATATAGAGAGCATAAACCTTTCTAGCCATGAACTGGGAGCAGTGATAAAAAAGCTCCAAAATTTTGAAGAAAGAGTATTTTCCACCTGTCCTTTTCAGTCTTCAAAGCTGTGGATGATTCAGAATTCTTTCTCTTTAAAGATAAGCAGAAATAATTTTTTTTTGTAATTAACATTCTGGACAACTGAAACAAATTTTTATTTTACCTTCTGTCATTCCATGGAAATATATTCTTCATTTTGCTTGGAGAATTTACCAGTGGTGCAATGCCAGCATGTCACTGGATGTTTATAGAGAACTGCCCTTTTCATTACATATTATTTTCTATCTTTGCACGTGCATTGGGGCTCCAGAGATGCAGCAGAAGTACAGAAGTAGTCCATAACTGTGACATTGCAACATATGTAATCTAATAACTGCATAATGCTCTTAAAAACCAAGCCCCGCCCCCCCCCCAC